>ML776656.1:794047-847102 GCA_009831015.1 Picea engelmannii | reverse complement strand
CTTGTCAATGGAAGGGTACGATCATGGTAATTATTATTTCTGAAATAGTAAGGGTAAATTTTGTTTCCTATATTGAAGAGGGTAAAGTTAGTGCTAGAACTCATATAAAAGCATTAAATGGAACGTAATGATTTATGGAAAGCAAATGCTTTGCATTAAAGAAAATGATATTTAGGTTATAATGGAAAGTAATCATTTTAGGGAAAGTAAATGATTTTCATTAATGATTTCTTTATGATTTTTTTTATGTGGCATAATGGAAAGTAATCATCAGTTATGTTTAATGCTATTCTAATAGAAAGACAATTGCATGGTATTTATGTTCAAGTTTGGGAGATCCGTGGATATTAGTAACTAAAAGGGGGAAGTCCTCATTATTTAATTTGCAATTAAACCATGATATATAAGGCCATTGTTATCTTATTTGTGTGTGATAGATGAATATTGACATTTTGGGTGTAAATAAACCAATTATGTAAGGAAGGTGGTATTGATACTAATGATGTTCATGGTGATTTGGGTAAGGTACTGATTAAATTTAATGCTAAGGTTATGTTGGGGTTAAATTCTACGTTAATAGTTTTATGGAAATGTTAAGTAATGGTTATAGAAAATGGGAAGTTGCTAGGTGGTTGTCATTCTATTTAAGTTACTGTAAACGTAATGTGGTTATGGGTGGGGTAACGAGTTGAGTTTAATTAGCATTTATAACAGTACCATGCCAGGTCTTGAACTATGTTCAATAAGCTAGTATGATTTAGTAAATGGGGTTGTGAATAACCGAATTACATTATTTAAGGTTGGATAACTCATCGATTAATAAATTTTAATTAGAGCAATTGGTATTTAATTTTGTCAGTGAGTCTTAATCATGGAGGGTCAATTTTGGAGTCCTTCTTACTTGCGCCTTCCTAGAGGATGTTTTGTTTTTCATATAATTTACATTGTATGAGGTCGTAATCATCTTATTGCTTGGTCAGTTTTGTCGGGCGGGATGTAGACACCTCATTGTAGCCTAGTATATAAGTCTGTGTCTGATTATTTGTGTAAAGAATCCTTTGTTGTATCAAGAGTCTTTTTCCCTTTAAAGGAAGGGTTTCCACTCTTGCGACACACCTGACGAAGATTACTAATTTCTGCCTGAGAAGTTGGCCAGGACCCTATCTGACCTTCTCTCTCTCCCGAGCAGTGAACTAAGATTAAACGCCCTGCTTTCTTGTGCAGAAATAGTAAGATCTACTACTATGGATCCTTCCATCTGTGTTTGTACTATGCATAACCCAATATGTCGTTAAATGTTTGCGTTGTGCGCCCTGTGTCTATGGTCGTTATTGCTTGCAATTACTCATTGTGTGCCTTCAGTCTTCTTGTGATGAACATCGTGGTTGCGTCTTGTTGGTTGTTGAGTGGCGACGTAGAGTCAAGTGTGTATGTTACTTATACACGTGCGCACACACTTTAAACAAAAATAAAAATTGCACCTGTTATCAGAGTTGTAGTCGTAACGAGGAGGGTTTTTACATTGCCTAAAACCTAGAAACACAATGATTCAATCATGGTTGTAATCGATAAACTTAGTAAGTTTGCACACTTTATGCCTGTAAAGTATACTTTTAAATATATTAACATTGCTGAAATATTCATGAAAGAAATTTTTAGACTGCATGGTATTCCTAAAATGGTGATTTCAGATAGACACATAAAATTCACATGCGCCTTTTCGAAGGAATTGTTTGTAGGACTAAATATTAATTTAAATTTTAGCACGAGTTATCATCCACAAATGGATGGACAGACTAAAAGGACAAACCAAATCATAGGAGATATGCGCTGCATGTATTTAAGAACAAAATTGAACAAGTGGGAAGACTACCTACACTTGGTATAATTTGCATATAACAATGCGTACCAAACTTCGACTAAGTTGAGCCCTTTCGAAATATTGTATGGTAGAAAGTGTACAACTCCAATTAGCTGGGATAACCCGACTGACAGACTCATGGTTGGACCCAAGATGCTCCAAGAAATGGAGAAAATGGTAAGAAAGGTACAATAGAACTTGAAAGAAGAACAGGACAGACAAAAGAGCTATGCAAATTAGAAAAGAAGACACGTGGAATTTCAAGCGGGAGACCATCTTTACTTGAAGGTCAAAGCCCAGAAAAGATCGCTAAAGTTAAGGAACTGTGCCAAGCTGGCACCTAAGTTTTGTGGGCCCTTCAAGATACTAGTTTGAATTGGACTCGTAGCATATCAGCTTGCACTTTCAACTAATCTAAGAATTCATAATGTATTCCATGTTTCTTTGTTGAAAAAGTATATTCATGACCCTAATCATATGATTGATTGCAACTTGGTGCAGGTGGAACCTGAAGGTGAGTTCGAGGTGGAACCTCTGTGCATTCTGGACTAGAGAGAAATAACACTTCGAAACAGAGTCGTTGCTCAGGTAAAGGTGCAATGGAAGCACTTTACTCCTAAGGAGGCCACTTGAGAATTGGAGGGATATTTACGGAAATCTCATCCAATACTATTCCAGGAAAGGAATGAACACTTAGGATAGTGTTTTACTAAATGGGCAAAGGATGTGACATCCCTCAAAAATAAATATTTTTATTTTTGTGTGCTAGAAATTTATTTCTGTTTTTGGCAAACTTGAATCTGGAAATGTTTTTTCAATTATGGCAATTCCGAATTTCAAATTTAATAATTGTATTTAATTACTGTGACTATTGGGCAGGGATCTGGTTGGACTCAAATAACTATTTGACTATGACACTTGTATCACAACAAAATATTTATATTAACTGCAGGAGGACAAATGGAACAACCATGTTAAAAATCAGTTGACCATGACTCCATGAGTGGGGAACAAGTTGGAACTGCCTCTGGGATAATGATTACAAGTGGAAAATTAGGGATTTGTCCACTGACAGTCCCTGAAAATTAGGGATCAAGAGAGCTTCGAAAAATCCCCAAAGGATAGAAAAAGACCTGGGAAAAATGAATAAATAGCATATGCGAGGAGGCAGGAAGCTGCCAAGTATGATAGGAAAAATTTTTGAGCTCTCTTGTTGTTATGAGAACTGTTGAGTAAGTTTGAGGCAAGAGGATAACTGTTGGAATTGAAGGACATTGTCGAGGAGGAGTTTCCAAGTTCTCCCTCATGGATTCATGGTCTGGCTAGGGGGTGAATCAGGCAAGTAGATCTGGCTTCCCTGTTCTATGATTGGGTGGAACGTGGTTGTTCCCTTTGTCTTCCTGCGGTTTGGATTCATATATGTTAATTTTTCCCTCTCTATTATGAATGGATATGCTTTTGATGTTATGTATCTATTTAATCTGAACTGTAATAAGTTACCTTCTCTCTCTATATGACCTTTTTGCATCTGGTGTGTTGTATCTGATTAAATCAGATCTATAACGAGTTTCTTCCCACTTTCTATTCGAATGTTTTATTCGATACTATGTATCTAACAATATTCTCTAACAATATGCAATCAATATATTAGATGTGTATAGAATGACAAAATTTGGTAGATAAAGAATTTTGGAAACCCCTTTTTGTTTTTTTTTTGAATGCTAAAACAATCTTGAGAATAGACGCCTTTCAAAGGTCCTTGCTTTCCTTGTTTATTTTAAAAATGGGATACCCTGTCCTTTTTCAAGGTCCATGATGAATCTAGAGATTTTCCCTTACAGAAAACCTTTATCATCTTTTATTCTTCTGTCCGTGTAAAATTCTTAAGTCTTTATACTTTCAGAATTTGGGGATTGTTGTATGTAGTGGTTGGACATTTGAAACCTCGAAATCCCAAAACCCAAAATACCAAAGTGTTGGTTCCAGACCCTTTCACCTTTGGAATTCAGGGATTGTCCTATTCTGTGGTTTGACATTTGAAACCCCGAAACCCCGAAAGCCGAAATACTGAAGTGTTGGTTCCACACCCTTTCACTTTCAAAATTCGGGGATTTTCGTATGCTATGGTTTGACATTTGGAACCCTGGAACCCTGAAACCTAAAATCCTGAAGTGTTTGTCCCACACCCTTTCACCTTTTGGAATTAGGGAATTGTTGTGTGCGGTGGTTCGAGATTTGAAAACCCAAAATTCTGAACCCCAAAATCCTAAAATGTCAGTTCGATGTTCTTTTCTCTTCGCAATTTTCATAATTGTTTGTGGTTGATGTTTTGTCTTTCAAAGTCATGGGATTCTGAAACCCAAGATCCTGAAATGTTAGTGCCTTTCTTTTCACAATTCGGGAATCATGGTATGTTGGATGTTTGGTTATGAAAACTGTGAAACCCCGAACCCCAAAATCCTGAAATTCCGGTCTCACCTTTTCCTTTCTCGCATTTCGGAAAATGGTGTATGTCAAGGTTTGGACACCGGAACACACAAAGTTTGGAATCCTAAAATCCTGAAGTGTGGGACCGACCTCCCTTTTTTCGCATTTCAGAGGTTTGTATATGAGGTTGTTTTGGGCACTTGCACTTGCAAAATCTCGAACTCCAAATTCCAGAAGAACTAATCACCTTTCGCATTTTTAGGAGTTGTCATGTGTTGATGATTGACTTTTGTGTTCAGGAAAACCCGAACCCCGAAACCTCGAAGTATTCGACATCTTGTCGAAATTTTGGGAAATGTTGTGTGTTGATGTCTAGCTCTTGTACTCGCGAAATCCCAAATCCCAAAAACCTGAAATGCTAACCCACAGTCATTCTATATTTCAAATTTTGGCAAACAACAGGGTCCTTCATTTTGTTTGGCACTTATGATCACCGAAACCTAATTGATCTCTGTTTTCTTCACAAAGTTGTAGGAACTTAGAAGAAAATTATTGTTATGGGAACAACTCTATTAATGTAATGAATAGACTGGTATAAGAACGTTGGAGAATCTTCATCCCAGAAAGAGGTATGGGAGTAATAGTCTGTATTACAATTCAATTGTATTGCAGACATAGGGTAATATTTTAATGTAGGGTTTTGGTCATAAAAACCCCAAAGTTGCTTGTATTGTTAAGATTGTGGTAGTGTTATAGGTACTAGCAGATAAGAGAGTAATTATAAATTTCAGGATCTTAATTAAACATTGAAGTGATGAGTAGATACTCATCATATCATCGATTAGAAAACTTAAGTTAAATTGTAAGGACATTCGATGACAGTAAGGACTCTAACAAACCTTCAAAATCAAGTCTTCTAACAAAAATCTTACTTGCTTGAGAGCTCAAAACTTTTCAAGGATAAATGTACAAATAAAATAAAAAATTATGGTGATTTTAGAGGTACATTACAACAATGTTCTTCAATGTCTTTTGTGCAATTCCTTCATACTTCACTACTTGGAACCTCTAAGAAAAGGCGTTATAGAAAAAATGGCATATCTTATTGAATTTTGGATTATTCTAGAGATCGAATGTGTAGAGAGTTCCCTACATGGAATATTTGTTGTATGGAAATGAAACTTGTATGCATAATACTAAGGATTGTACTCTAACCAATAAATTTGGTCTTACTAAATTTGGATCTATTATGAATAATTTATGACATTTTTACCCGAAACACTTGTTTTAGACTAGTTTCAGGACTAGCCACAAACGCTATTTTCCAAGACATGTTACTCAAAAAATAAAAGGAGCCAAAAGGTAAAATTTTCATCATAAATACCTGGATATGATTCCCAAATGGAATCCATGTTTCACGGTTTGAATATTTGTATAAAAAAAATTATTGTGAAAATGGTGAGATGACCTATAAATAACATACCTTAGAAAGCATCATCAAAAGATTTTATCCTCCCATGAATTTTGGCCTTCTTTACTTCACCTTCCCTTTGAAACTAGGCCTAGATATCCTTAGGTTACCTCAATCAACTGTAGATATTCAATTTGTCGAGTGTGATTAAAATTAGAGATCCTTGCCTCTTATTTATACTTTCATGTATCTTCCTCAAGGGGTTACCTTTTAACCATTTAAACCCACTTTCCTTATTTTATGGTTAAGCCACTTGTAACCACTTGTCAACTTAGTAATCTCTCAATTAACTTTATTATTTAAATAATTTATTTTGTATTCACTTTGAATTATAGTACACTCATCCATTCACTTTATCAATTACCTTCTAAACTCTCTTAAACCACTTTGACTACTTTGACCTTTTGGGGCTTCTAGATGACTCATGAGGGTTCTCCAACTTCACATGGCCATAACTCTATAACCATGAGGAGTTATGTGAGGTTCCACATACCACTGGAAATGGCATGACATGTACTATCCATATAGAATATTATTACAAGAAAATGTATCTAATCTCATACCAGTGTCCATCAAACAAAATTGGGTCCATTACCCAAACCTTTCTCCAACTTCAGCTGGCCATAACTCTCTAACCATGAGGAGTTATGTGACATTCCACATACCACTAAAAATGGCATGACATGTACTATACATATGGAATAGTATTACCTTCAAATATATCAAAACTTATACCATTATCCATCAAATAAACTTGGTTCCATTACCCAAACCATTGTTCTACCGAAATTCACTACCAGACATTCTTCAAGTGTTGACATCAATGACAACCAACCCAATTAATAAAAAAAATCCCCATTTGGAATTGATGGCAAAACTCTGATGCAATACCAAAGTAATGTCACTCATGCTCCCCCTTTACCTTTACATTTTCATTTACCTTTGCATCTAATAATTATCTCCCCCTTTTTTATCAATGGAAAAGGTATCTTTCCATCCAGGGTTGCTCCCCCTAACTGAATTGTTTTTGTGTAGGGACCAAAAACCAACAAGCCTAGTAAAATCCTTACAACTACACATAACATTTCTAACATAGAATTTCAATTTCAACATAGAATTTCTCAGTGCGTAAATAATTCATTAGCTTCAAATAAGCATATAATATTTCAGTAGAATTTAACATTTAACTACAACATGAAAATAACTTAGCAATTTAATAAATAAATTACCTGCTTCTGATGTTAATTTCTATCGAGATGGTTGTCCCTTCCCTGCTAGTTTGCCTTGCCTTGTTGTTGCCTAATGCACTGACCAAATCTTCCCAAACCGACTAACCTCCCAACCAGCTAGGAGTAGCCTTTCCGGCTCCCTGGCTCCTAGAAACTGAAAGGAATCCTCTCCCCCGTTCCCAAAACCCCCAGCAACCTGGTGCCCCCTGCAATGATTCTCAAAGACTACAGAACCCAACAACATAACCAAAAAATCGACAAAAAACATAACTCCCCCATCTCCTCTCCAAAATGCTTCCCTTCCCAAGATGATGGTCCCCTCGTAAGACTCCTCCCCATCATATCCCCCCTTCACCGAGTCTTTTCCTCCTCATTAATTTCCTTATCCTTCCTTTATTAACTTATCCCCCATTCTTTAATATCTTATCCCCTTATTTAATTTATTATCCCCTTCATTAATATCTTATCCCCTCCCGCATATGTAAAGCAATTAATTGAATAAATTAAAATTATTAATCCCCTTAAATTTATTACCCATGTCATTGAATGTGATATGTAATCAATCAATTAATTAATTAATCAAAAGTTACAAACAATTAATAAATAAATAAATATTTAATTAATATCATTAATGTTAATCATTGTTTAATTAAAACCATATTAGAACAATTATTTATCTAATTAATTGTTACTTAATAATCCCTAAGCATATATTCAACTAGGGTTGTTACATACACCTACCCTTCAGAAAAATTTGTCCCGAAGTTAAGGTATCTCATGGTACAAGGAAAAGAAACATGGTTCACATATTCATAACAAATAATCGACACTATGAGTAAGTAAGACAAGAAAATTCATACATACTAGTGTACCTGTACAAGAAATGCATGTGTATCTAGTACATACAAGTCTCATGCATGTACTAATAATCAATAACTATCATCCTTTAGTAATTTAGGTATGCATCCAATCCAATCAACAAGACTAGTCTTTTATAACAGACAATAAACCAATTAAATGTTTGAGAAATCCTTTAATTACAATTATCCAGTTCAACAATTTTATTTAGATAACTGTGGTTTAGTTATGAAATTATGAATACTCATATATACACATTTTCTTTTTAGAAGGGAAAACATTAAATTCCATCATAATACAAATCTCCATACTTTCTCAATTATTTCTACTCATCCTTCCTCCCTAACTTACTTCCATCTCCATTCCTATCCTTCCTCTATTGGACTATCTTGGAGCGTCAACTATATTTACCTAACTCCAAACAAAACACGTAAGCGGAACTGTCACTATCTCAACCAAGCTTCCCTAGCAGGCAACTGACGGTCATCATCACACGTCTTGGGAAGCATGAGCTAACACCGTCCTCCCATGACTTCAGGTTTCAGAGAATACACGATGCGAAATTCCTCCACCCCTCCTAATCATAACTAGGGTCCACACCCTACAATGGAATATACAGTGGCACCATGTTGTTGGGGGTTTTGTCATCGTTTATTCAGTTTTGTGCAGTCTCATCACCCGAAATCCTACACTAGTCCACATATCATATCAATGCATCCAAACCAATATAATTTCACATACAAATATTTGTACCATAATGTTTCTCGGCTAGTGGTCATGATATCCACTTTCATCACCATTATGCCTTGGCTCTTTCATAGCCCATAACCTGCAGATTAGTCTGTAACACAACTCATACATTTCTATGCATTATCATCATGTAAGTGCATACCAACATCATTTCAATTTGGTATCCTTGTACCAACAACTTAACATCAACATTTTCAAGTTAGAAATAGATCCCATAATATCCCATTAATCAATTTCGACACCCATTCATAAGATTATCATTTACCAAAATAGATTACATCATATCCAACATCATTCTAATAGCATTTAAACATTCATAAAAAATTTCATTCTCACAATATGTCGCATCATATACATCATCATCAATAACATTTAAACATTCATGAAATTTACATTCACAAACTAGATCACATTATATACATCATCATCAATAACATTTAAACATTCATAAATGTTCATACATCATAAAGTTTCACTGTGAATAGAAAATAAAGTGTATATACCTCAAGTAATCTTGTCTGACTAAGTCAAAAGGTGGTGTTACATACACCCAACCTTCGACAAACATATTCTCTCTAAGGAACACTTCGACAACTTCCCATACAATTTATTCTCTCTAAGGAAGTAAAACACCACTCGCAAGTGTTCCTCATGTTCTCTTCTTGGAATAGATGAGGATGTCATCTAGAAAGACTTGTACAAAACGATCTAAGTACTTCTAGAATACATCGTTCATGAGGCTCATGAACACTGCTGGCGCATTGGTCAATCCAAAAGGCACTAAAACAAACTCATAATGTCCAAACCGAGTTCGAAAGGCAGTTTTTGGGATATCGCCTTCCTTAATCCTTAACTGATGATAACCGGATCAGAAATCAATCTTTGAGAATACCACCGCTCCTTTCATCTGATCGAAGAGGTCATCTATTCGTGGCATTGGGTACCTATTTTTCATTGTAGCATGGTTCAAGTCCCTGTAGTCTATACACAGTCGTAAGGACCCATCCTTCTTCTTTACAAAAATTATTGGTGCAACCCAAGGTGGAACACTGGGCCTTATTAGCCCTAAGTCCAATAACTCTTTCAGCTACATTTGCAATTCAGAAAGTTCTAGCATTCTCATCCAATATGACGTTTTGGAAATTGGTTATGCACCAGGATTTAGCTCAATAGTAAAATCAAGTTCCCTCTCAAGAGGTAACCCTAGTAACTCGTTCGAAAAAACATCCTTAAATTCTGATAGCACCAAGTACTGATCCAATAAGGGTCCCTTCCTTTCATTCATTTCTTCCACTACATAAAGTCGACACCCTTGTCTCAAGCATTGCTTAACCTTCATAATTGAGATAAAGCGTAATGACCCTTTTCTCCATACACCCCAGATATCTACTGGCCTTCCTTCGTCGTCTACACAGAGCACCCTCTTTGCGAAGCAATCTACCAAAGCTTAGTGAGCTGCTAACCAATCCATTCCAATGATTAGTTCATATGCCCCAAGATCAGTGATGTATACCTTCAACCTGGTAGTACACACTCCCAGGTCTACTATGAAATTATCAACACTAAGTCCTACTGCTTTCTTTTCCCCTGAATCCATCTCGACTTGTTTAAATTCATCATGCTCGTAGGCTGCCAACCCACTCTTTTCTAATGAAGATGGTGAAATGAAACTATCTGTAGCACCAGAATGAAATAAAATCTTAACGTTGATATGATTTAGCATACCTGATGACTCCACCATTGTGGATTGATGTTCTGCCTGGTGATTATTAACTGCTACATAAATCTGGTGGCTACTACTAGCTCTTCCCATCGGGGCCTTTCCTTCTCTATGCATGAACCCTGATTGTAACTCTGGTAAGTCACGTTGGTAATGGGGTCCTCCACATCCCCAACAGGTAACACAAGATTGAACCTACACATTTTTATGACTGTCTCTGAAATGAGTTCCTTCCCCTGGAACTCCTGCCCCTACTAGTTGTTCCCTAAGATGGCCATGGACCTGTCTGCATCATTGGAGATGAACGAGATGTTTCACTCGTTTCCATTGAAATCCCTATGGCTACTGTCCTTAGCGTGACTCTATTACCATATGGAGGTGGCCTTGAGCCCCCTCCCTTCGGAAATGTCATAGGGGCCTTCTCGACGAATCCAGGATGATGTGAAAATGTTGGTCTTGTACCCCCGGTTAAGTTCATGTGTTCTTCCATGTAACACACATTTTTCACTGCTTCTGCTACTGACGATGGTTTCCACATCTACACCATAGCTCTAATCTTACGGTTTAGCCCATAGAAGAAGTGTTCTAGTTGTTGTTGGTAATTATCCATATACGAAACATATTTGACCAATTCCATAAATCTGATTTCATATTCTTCTACAGTTCTATTTCCCTATACTACGGCATGAAACGCCCCTACCTATTGTTCCTCATAGTAGGCTGGCAGATATTTCCTTCGGAACCTGTCCTCAAAAATTTCCCAAGATATTGTTTCCGGGGTAAGATGTAGTTGTCTTTCCAGGTCACCACACCAGTTCAAGGCACTATCTCTTAACTGAAATATTGTTATCTTCACCTTTGAGTTGGACTCATAGTCCCTTAAGGAAAAACACCTTGTCATGCCTTCCA
This sequence comes from Picea engelmannii, assembly GCA_009831015.1. Taxonomy (NCBI): domain Eukaryota; kingdom Viridiplantae; phylum Streptophyta; class Pinopsida; order Pinales; family Pinaceae; genus Picea; species Picea engelmannii. The sequence goes on along the minus strand of ML776656.1, from coordinate 835,877 downwards.
AGAATGCTTCTGCGCGTTCACTGGCGCGACCCTCAGCAAAATCTAGAGGTTTGATCTTATGCAATTCTTGAGTGATGTATTTGGGTGGTGGTCCTCCCCCTAAATCCCTTGACTCTTCTAGATTACCCATTCCATATGGTGGGGGTTCCACTTCGGTCCCTACTAGTTTTCGTCCCTTTAAAGTCTCATTTATGGCCTCCAACGAGCGCAGTATGAAAGCTAGTTTGGGCGATGGTGGTGCTGGTGCTGGTGATGCCTGCGACGATTCTCCCCTACCTCAATTTCGTCGAGTCCTGACCATCCTGTATTCTTTAACCTACATCAACCAAAGTTGTCAGGGTGAGTTCAAGGACATTTCAAATTGGTGCTACTCAAACTAGAAACATGGTTAGACATAAGTTTTTCTTTTCTTGCATGTAAACAAACATTACTCTCTTTAGGGGATTAGCTAGGTTAGGGTTAAACTGTCTAAGATTGATTTATTTTCCTAAGAAAACTATTGACTCCCTTTCCCAGTAGCTATTCTAGCCTTGTGCCATACTCGCCAATTCCTCTAGCTTACCCTTCTAGTGTGTATGCTTCCTCCTTCCTGCTTGTCCTAGTCTAAGTCCTTTAAAATTTTCACTTACAACTAAATATCCTCTGATGCTTGACTCATGATATTTCCTTGGTGCGTTGTACATATGTGTTGAATTGCGTGTCTCAGCGGCTGCAGGTGCGAGTCTCTAAGGATTGTAGAGTGGTTTTCCTGCATTGGAGCTTAGCGCTTGGCTTTGACTGGTGGAATGTAATGAAAGGGCTCAACGATTGGCTCGATGAATTGTGTGTAAGGTCTCGTGAGCCTGACGCTTGGATAATTGGAGTTTATACTTCAGAATACACTCTGTTACCATTAATCTATTTAAGTATAATAATTTATTTGTAAAGACTCATGAGGGCACGTTGGCGTTAGTGCTCTTCTTAAGGCACTTTGCTTGGTGGGTGGTCTTGGGTTCAAAACCCATGGACCCTCTAACATTTTAATTAATTTTTAATGTAGTTTAACTTTACACTAAATACACAATTAAATTATTATTTTTTAGATAATTAACTTTAAATTAACTTAATTAACTTTAAATTAATTTAATTAAATTAACCTAAATTAACTTTAAATTAATTTGAACTAAATTAACCTAAATTATCTTTACACTAAAATTAAAATTAAACGAACACACACACAATTTATAAAAAGAATTTTAATAAATAATAGAATAAAATCAAAATAATTTAAAAACAAGTGCGGGCATGCATGGATTCCACGTGCCTGCCTTGCTTCCTCCAGTGCCTTCCTTTATAAACCCTAACTCTACATTTTCCAGCATTTTATTTTGGCTACGCAGTCAGCTGCCATGGCCGTTCCCTCTGCAATTTTTTTTTTGGTGGTTCTCTCACTGAACTGGTACGCAATCAGTTCTTCCTTAGTCTCCTTCCTCGTTTGTTAGGTGATGGATTGTATTGTTGCTTGTTGAAATATTTGTGCACTGGTGTTCGATGCTAGCTTGTATTATGTGTGTTGATGATTTAAGTGAGGCAAGGCTTGGCCTCATGGGCTTAGCGTTAGCACTGAGATTTGTAGGTGTAATGGAATATGGACTTTGTCTGTTAGGCTGCACGGTAGAGGCATGAACTAGTTCAAGACTATTTTCCTCAGAACAGTGCATCCAAGTACCCCACTTGGGAACTCAAGCCAGCTTGCAACACACAAAAAATGTATCCTTGCAACACAAAAATGGTATGTAAGGTGTTTGAGTTGATTACTATTTATTTTTGGGTTATGTCCATGTGTCTATTTTATAACTTTGAGGTGCCATTGTTGGTGTGGTTCTGTGCTTGTTTTTATTTTATTTTATGGTCTTGCTTGTTTCTGTCAATTGTGCCCCATGTTTGAATTCTCACTTTCTCTCAGTTGTGCCCCGCTTTTGAATTCTATGTTCATTGTTAAGACATCGTTGGACCATAGGATTTCAAGGATGAGTAGAGAAGAAGCAGAGAGAGAGAAACTTTTGCAATCTGATTACATAAATAAGGTTGGTCCTACTGCCGGAGTGACAAACAAGATCGTTTATCCTAAGGTCGATATCGGACGATCGATTCCCCCAGCATTGTTGCATGAAGGTTCAACCCTCTCAAAGCAAGAGAGCTGAAAATGGGGCACCAAAGTCATGGGCGCTCCCGCGGCCCCCTCCACCCATCCTCACAAGTAAGAGGTCACCACGTGGACCGCCCCAGTGGAGCACCCGACCCCTAGCTCATATATCATGAAACCATCTCCAGTACAACATTCAAATAGTAAGCTCGCATAAACCATGTCTAGTACAAAATTCAAAGAGTAAGATTGCATAAACCATCTCCAGTATTTATCTTTCATTTCTCTGATTATATTCTTTATGCGTAGATCCTATTGAATTGGTGTTGCACAGCTTCAACAAATGAACCAAGAAGGATGATAATTTGGCCTCGAACATCTAGACCAACCATAAGTATATTTTCATCTTCTCGTACAGTTCTTGCCTTCTTGCCTGGCTTCATTTTCAATTGACAGAATTCATTTAAATGCAGTGAAAACTAGGCACAGTGTATTGGATGTAGAGTGGGGGAAGTTGAGCTTGGGTGCTAAAGCCCTAACACAAGGAGGCTTCAAATCTCTATTCTGATAGATGTTTCTCGTCTCTCCAGAGGAAAATTTATGGAAAATGTACGCCTGTTATCTCTCAACATCCACCGGCCTCGTTGTAGGAACTCTGTACATTTCGACCATGAAAATCACCTTCTGGAGAAATCACCCCTTTTCGTTAGCCACTCCCTCTGTAGAGGTTTCATGGAGTTACTACTAGGTAAGTGCTAGCTATGTTTTTGAATCCTTTTCTATGTAAATTGGTGGAAACTGAACTGGTAATTGTAATGAATGCAGGTTGTAATTCGATTAGCGAATCTTAAGGTTGTAAATCCATCGACGAAGAAAGATAATCTTGTAGAAAAGTATATTCAGATCGTGACGGTGGACCGTCACGAGTTCTGGTCCATGGAATTTGTGAACTACGAGAAAGACATCAGCAATATGCATGAATCGAATCCTCAAATCCATCAACTCAGGTTCCAATTCATGAGCATCATCCAGAACCTTTGACCTTCAACCCCAGAGATGCCCACTTGTATTAATTTTAATGGTGGAATGTGTTCCTATTCATGTGTATTCTTGGAGTCGCAGACAATGTCTGGCATTTTATACTTACAAAAATTTTATCTTTATTGTCAGTCTATATATATATATATATATATAATGTTTGGATATGTCAACCTTTGTTCATAGTGCAATATTTTTTTATTTCATAGCGTAATAGTTTTTGGCTCATAGCGCAATTTCTTTTCACCCAAACACCCTGTAACGCCTTTTGTTTTATTTGTATAAATTTACTTTATTTCTGGTCTATTTACAGGTGAGGATTTTTACCAGGGAGAAAGTGGTATCTAAATATTGACATGTGGTTGGAACAAGGAATGGAATAGGTGCAGGATCTCCTTTCCTGTAACAATCTCTCTCTTCTTCACGGTTTGTAGGTAGTTATATATATATATAGTATCATTTTAGGTCTATTACCTAGGGTTTATGGGTTGTAGGTCTACTTGCACGACTCCTTACTACTACCGATCTTTTGAGGGTTATTTCAAGATTTTCTAGGTTATTTATTCTCATTATTTTATATTTATGTATATATCTCGTTTTAAAAAATTTTAGTATTTATATATCATTTATATTTATTTATGTGTTAAAAAAAAATTGTGTGCTTGGCTTGCAGGTTAGGTGGAGATGGAGTTGGAGTTGGAACTTGGAGCTTGGCCCTCAGGCCCAGATTTACAAATTTTGGAGAGTTTCAGGGTGTTTAAACTTCTAGGTGGGGCTTTTTTAAATTTATGGGTGGGTAGGTAGGCCCTTGGCTCCAGATTTTGAACCAGGGCTCTGATACCATGTGTAAAGACCTACCTCAATTAAATACAAAATTAAATACAATTAAACATACAATTCCTTTCAATTTATATAAAGAATTCATTCATCAACATATAAACAAAATATTAAGCAAATATTAAAATTTATCTACAAGATGAAAATAACTTAGCAATTCATAAATAAAAATACCTACTTCTAATGCTAAATCCCACTGCTCTGTTGGTCCAATGCTACGGTTGAAACGATGTCCAACACTGCCCAAAACTGATTTTTCCTCCCTACCAGCTAGGAGTAGCTTGTCCAGCTCCTTAGCTCTAGGATACCGTAAGAATATCCTAGCCCTCGTGCCCAAAACCCCCAGCAAATCGGTGCCCCCTACTTCTGATTCACCAAAAAACCCCAAAACCAAACTCCTCACACCAGAGATCTCCACAGAAAAATCTCCCACAGAAATATATCCTCCTCCTCCCCCTTTAATACCTTATCCCCTTCTTTATTGTCTTATCCCCTCCTGTGCAGGTAAAGCACTGAATTAAATAAATTAAAATTATTAATCCCCTTAATTTTATTACCCATGTCATTGAATGTGATATGTAATTAATTAATATTTAATTGATAGTATTAATGCTAATCATTGTTTAATTAAAACCATATTAGGACAATTAATTATCTAAATAAATTTTACTTAATAATCCCTAAGCATATATTCAACTAGGGTTGTTACATCCATTATGAATGGCTATGTCTTTTGATGTTATGTGCCTATTGAATCTAAACTGAAATAAGTTACATTCTCTATCTGTATGATTTTTTTCCATTTAGTGTATTGTATCTGATTAAATCGGATCTGTAACGATTTCTTCCCACTTTCTGTTTGAATGTTTTATCTGATGCTATGTATCTGACCATATGCTCTGAGAGTATGTAGAAAATATACTAGATGTGTATAGAATGGCAAAACAATTCAGGAGTTAATGAATTTGAAACCCCTTTTTGTTTTCTTTGGATACTAAACAATCTTGAGAATCGACGCCTTTGGACGATTTTTGGCTTTCCCTATTTTCTTTTCATTTGAGAATGGGCTACCCCTTTCCTTAGTTGAGGTCTATGATGAATTTAGAGACTTCCCTTACGAAAAATTTGTATCCTTTCATACCCTTCTGTGTGTGTAAAATTCTTAAGTCTTTATGCTTTCGGAATTTGGGAATTGTTGTGTGTTGTTGTTTGACATTTGAAAACCCTGAAACCCCGAATCCAAAAATCCCGAAGTGTTGATTCCACATCCTTTTACCTTTCGAAATTTGGGAATTTTTGTGCGTTGTTGTTTGACATTTGAAACCCCGAAACCCTGAACCCCAAAATCCCAAAATGTTAGTTCCTCGTCCCTTTTCGCAATTTCGGGAATTGTTTCACCTCTTCAGAATTCGGGAGTTGTTGTGTATTGTTGTTTGGTATTTGAAACCCCGAACCCCAAATCCTGAAATTCAAAAGTGTTGGTCCCACATCCTTTCCCCTTTCAGAATTTGGGAGTTGTTGGGTATTTGAAAACCAAAACCCTGAATCCTAAAATCCTGAAATGTTAATTCCCCGTTCCTTTTCACAATTTCAGGAATTGTTTCACCTCTTTGGAATTCAAGAGTTGTTGTGTATTTTTGTTTGGTATTTGAAACCTTGAGCCCCCAATCCCAAAATTCTGAAGTGTTGGTCCCACATCCTTTCACCTTTCAGAATTCGGGAGTTGTTGGGTATTTGAAACCCGAAACCCTGAATCCTGAAATCCTGAAATGTTAATTCCCCATTCCTTTTCTCTTTTCGGAAGTTGTTGTATGTTAGAAGTTGACTTTTGAAACACCAAAACCCCAAATTCGGAAATCCCGAAGTGGTGGTCTCACATCCTTTCACCTTTTGGAATTCAAGAGTTGTTGTGTATTGTTGTTTGGTATTTGAAACCCCGAAACCCCAAATCCCAAAATAACGAAGTGTTGGTCCCCCATCCTTTCGCGTTTCAGAATTCAGGAGTTGTTGTGTATTGTTGTTGGGTATTTGAAACCCGAAACCTTGAATCCCGAAATCCTAAAATGTTAGTTCCCCATTCCTTTTCACAATTTCAAGAATTGTTGTGTTTGATTGCATTTTGGAAGTTTGTTTATGTTGAAGTTTGGACACTGGAACTCACAAGTCTCAAACCCTTAAACCCCGAAATGTGGTTCTCACCTTTCCTTTTCGCTTTTCAGAAATTTGTGTATGTTGATGTTGGGAACTGAAACTCATGAAGTTTCGAACCCTGAAATCCCGAAATGCAGGTCTCACCTTTCCTTTTTCACATTTTCAATGATTGTTATGCATTGATGTTGGTTGTTGTACTCGCAAAATCCCGAACTTTGAAATCCCGACATGCTGGTCACTTTTCGTGATTTTGGGAGTTATTGTGTATTGATTTGAGAATCTTCCTCCCGATCAGAGGTATGGAAGTAACAAACATGTTTACAAGTTACTCGTATAGTTAAACATGTGCTGGTGTTATAGGCATCATCAAATAAGAAAATATTGGTAATTTTTACAAGACTTTAAATAACATTGAAGGGAGGAGTATACACTTATTGTATCATCGAGTAGGAAGTTTCAAGTTGCATAGTAAAGACAATCAATGACAGTAAGGCCTCTAACAAACTTTCAGACTCAAGCTTTATAATAGAAGACTTAATTGCGTGAATCTTGAAACTATTCAAGGATAGTTGTACAAACAATTTTTTTTTATGACAGTTTTTTGAGGTACATTACATATGGTATCAGAGAAAACGTTACAACACTAGGCTTGAATAGGGCCATATTGATTTCTTAGTATATATTCTGATTTATGGAAAAACGGATATCTCTTATGGATTACAAACATAAAGATTTTTTGTTTTGTGTTGAATAATGGCATCTCAAGAAGGTCCAGAAATCAGGGTGGAAGAGAATCCGCAACATAGACCTCCTAGAGATCCAAGATAGAACAGTGATGGAAACTCACCCACGGAGGTGTTGGAAACAATTAGGAACCTTATTGTTGAACTATAGGTTTTCAAGGCCGACAATGAAAAATTGAAGAAGGCACAATAGGAACAACAAGAGATAAATGAAGTCATCCTCTATAGTATAGTAACCAAAAAAAGTCCAAAAGACGATAACCGTGAGGAAAAGGTTAGCAAAAGGGCCTCCAATAATTCTAGTGCGAAAATAGAAAAATGAGACATTTCATCTAAAGGGACACCTTTAGCTGAAGACAAAACTATAACGGACAGAAAAAGAAAACAAACAGACCACCTTGAAGGAGAATTTAAAAATATTAGACCAACTACTTTTGATGGAGATTCCAGGAAAGGAGAAGAAGCTGAGGCATGGTTGTTGGACATCAAAAACTAATTCCAAATCTACAACTATTCCAGCAACATGAAGGTCAGAATGGCCATCTACAATTTGAAGGGGAAGGCCAGCATTTGGGGGAGGACCTGAAATTGGCCAAGGGCCTAAAAGAGAAACAGTTGGAATGGTCTGACTTTAAGAAGTATTTTAAGAAACAATACCTTTCTGAAAGCTATTTTGAAAGGAAGACGAAATAATTCTATGAGTTATGACTTAGACAAATGATGATGGAGGACCTTATAAATAAATTTCTAGAACTACTAAGGTTTGTACCATACATATGGCAGGATAAGGTAAAAATCGAATGATTCTTAAGTTGTTTACCATAGTCCTACAGGGACAGAATTGAGTTTGACAACCCCAAATCCTTGAGTGAGGCATTCAGGAAAGAACGAATGTGTTATGACCAGTATAAACAGTGGGTAGAGTTTCCCAAGACTTAGAAGGATAAGAAGCAAGATGGAATAAACCATCGGAAGAAGGGATACCAGCCATCTCCTTCTTGGAATGCAGCAAAAAGTTTCCCAAGGGAGGATTTTCACTCCAATCATCTGAATACACAAGGTAGTGGTAAACTGGTAAACCTGGGAACGAAGAAGTTTGGGGACAACTCTTGGTAGCCATTAAAGTGTTGGGAGTTTGGAGAGCCTCACCTAAGGAGGAACTGTCCACTTTTAATTGAAACAAACATAACTATTGTTCACAATTTGTGGGAAGCCTCAACAGTGGGTGACATGGACAGAAGTCTGCATCGGATAAATGCCACAATAGATGCTTGACAAGGTGACCACCAGTCCTTGGTTGTAGAAGTCGAAGGTAAAATCCATGACACTCAATTTTTTTTTTTAATTGACCCTAGATCTACATTAAGTTATATTACTTCCGATGTAGTAGAGTCGAATAAAGTTAAGAAACAAAAGCATGAAAAATCTTGGCTTGTACAACTAGCAACATGTGCTAAAAGAAAGGTATTTAACTTTATTTCTGACCTTGAGTTCAGCTTAGATGGTCAAAAGATAAGGACCAATCTAAACATCCTACCACTAGGGTCTTATGATATGATTATTGGTATGCATTGGCTGGAACAACACAAAGCAGTACTAGATTGTTATACAGAGATACTTAGCTATAACGATAATTTTGGCACTGTTGAAATAGCCCAAGGAATACAAAAACTTGTATCAGTTAGACAGGTTTCAGCGATGCAACTCAAGAAATGTATTAGAAAGGGATGTCGAGTTTACGCCATCCAAGTGACGAATCTATTCGAAAAATAAGATAAGCCCAAGTTAGAAGTATCTATTGTCCTACATGAATTGAGGGACATGTTTGTTTAAGAGATACCAGAATTACCTCCTAGTAGAGAAATAGATTTCTACATAGACTTACTACCCATATCAACCCATATCTCAAAATCACCCTACCGAATGAGTCTACCAGAACTCTCAAAATTAAAAATACAATTACATGAATTGTTGGACAAAGAGTATATCAGAGGAAGTGTCTTGCCATGGGGAGCACCAGTCCTCTTTGTGAAAAATAAATATGGTACTCTAAGACTATGTATCGATTATAGACAACTAAACAAAGTAACCATTAAGAAAAAATACCCCTTACCCAGGATAAATGATCTGTTCGATCAAGTTGGGCGGGGCAAGATCTTCTCAAAATTGGATTTACGATCTGGTTATCATCAAGTTAGGATAAAGGACGAGGACATAAACAAAACAACCTTTCAAACAATATACGAACACTACGAGTTTGTATTCATACCTTTTGAACTCACTAATGAAGCAACCACATTTATGTGCTTAATGAACAACATTTTCAACCAGTACTTAGACAAGTTCGTAGTAGTATTTATCAACGTTATTCTGGTCTATTCTAAAATGGAGGAGGAACATGATGAAAACTTATGAATAGTTCTGCAAATACTAAGGAAACACTAACTATACGCAAAATTCAACAAATGTGATTTTTATCAAAAAGAAATACAATATTTAGGACATGTCATTTCCTAGGAAGGCATTGTCATAGACCCGAAAAAGATAAAAGCCATTATGGAATGGCCAATGACTAAGGATGTTGTAGACATTTGGTCATTCATGGGAATCACCATATATTATCGCATATTAATAGAAGGGTTCTCCAAGATAGCCTACACTATCACGTCATTGCAAAATAAAGGGACCAAGTTTAACTGGTCATAAAGGTGTCAAGATAGTTTTAACAAGCTAAAAGAATTATTGACATCGGTGCCCATATTGAAGGTAGCAGACCCAGATAAAGACTTCACAGTATGCATTGATGCAAGTAAAGAGGGACTAGGTGGTGTTCTAACTCAGGAAGGGCATGTGATTTGTTATGAGTTCTAGAAATTAAAGGAACATGAGTGAAATTATGTCACTCATGACTTAGAATTGGCAGTAGTAATACATGCCTTAAAAATGTGGCGACATTATATAATGGGCAGAAAATTCTTACTATTGATGGATAATAGCGGGGTGAAATATCTATTTAACCAACCAGACCTTAATGCAAGACAAGCAAGGTGGCTAGCCTTCCTGAGCAAATTTGACTTCGAGGTCAGACATATCAAGGGTAAGGAAAATAAAGTATCTGATGCTTTAAGCCATAGAATCCATGGGTTAATTGACATAAACATCAATAGGGTAGAAAGTGATCTGGAACAAAGAATAAGGATGGTAGGTATCAATGATGGAAATTACACTAATATAATGGAAAAATTTCAAAATAGTATCGCAAACTCAGATAAACCAGATATAAGTATCGACAAGAAGGGACTATTAAGATTTAAATATACACTTTACATACTAGATTCAACAGAGATAAAATTAACTATTTTAGACGAAGTGTGTAAGAAACCATACTCTGGCCATCCAGGTTACCAAAAAATAATAACAACACTCAAAAAACTATTTTACTAGCCTAAGACGAAGGGCGAAGCAACAGAGTACTTGGCTAGGTGCCAAGATTGTCAACAAGTTAAGCCTGAACACCAACATCCAACCAGCCTATTACAACCATTACCAATACTAGAATGGAAATGGGAGACCATATCTCTGGAGTTTATAACAGGTTTTCCTGAAACTTAGAAACATAATAATTCAATCATGGTTGTAATCAATAAACTTAGTAAGTCTGCAAACTTTATTCCTATAAAGTCTACTTTTAAAGCTATTAACATTGTTGAAATATTCATGAAAGAAATTTTTAGATTGCATGGTATTCCTAAAATGGTGATTTCAGATAGAGATGTAAAATTCACATGTCCTTTTTGGAAGGAATTGTTTGCAGGGATAAATACTAATTTGAATTTCGGTATGAGTTATCATCCACAAACGGATGGAGATACTAAAAGAGAAAGCCAAATCATAGAGGGTATGCTTCGCATGTATGTAAGAAGAAATTCAAATCATAGAGGATATGCTTCACATGTATGGTTGGACCATAGATTCTCCAAGAAATGGAGAACATGGTAAAAATGGTACAACAAAACTTGAAAGAAGCATAGGACAGGCAAAAGAGCTATGCAGATTAGAAAAGAAGACACTTCGAATGTCAAGCGTGTGACCATGTTTATTTGAAGGTCAAATCCTGCAAAATCTTGTTGAAGTTGGGGAACTGTGCCAAGATGGCACCCAGGTTTTGTGGTTCATTCAAGATACTAGCTCGAATTGGACCTGTAGCATATCATCTTCCACTTCTAGCTAATCTAAGAATTCATAATGTATTTCATGTTTCTTTGTTGAAAAAGTATATTCATGACCCTACTCATATGATTGATTGGAAGTTGGTGTAGGTGGAACCCAAGGGCAAGTTCTAGGTGGAACGCCTGTGCATTCTGGACCAGAGAGAAACAACACATCGAAACAAAGCCATCGCTCAGGTAAAGGTGCAATGGAAGCACTTTACTCCTAAGGAGGCCACCTAGGAATTGGAGGGAGATTTGCAGAAATCTCATCCAATCCTATTCCAAGAAAGGAACAAACACTAAGGACAGTGTTTTACTAAAGGGGGAAAGGATGTGAATTCCCCTAAAAATAAAATATTTTTATTTTTGTGTGATGGAAATTTATTTTCGTTTTTGGCAAATTCGAATATGGAAATTTTTTTCCATTTATGGAAATTCCGAATTTCAAATTTAATAATTGTATTTAATTATTGTGACTATTGAGAAGAGATCTATTTGGACTCAACTAACTAATTGAATATGACACTTGTATCAAAACAAAATATTTATATTAACAATAGGAGGACAAATGGAACAACCAGGTTAAAAATCAACTAACCATGACTCCATGGGTGGGGAACATGTTGGAACTGCCTCTAGGATGATTATGAGAAGTGGAAAATCAAAGATTTGGCCACTGGCAGCCCATAAAAATTAGGAATTAAGAGAGCTGCAAAAATCCTCAAAGGATGGAAAAAGACCCAGGCAAAAGATTGATAAATAGCATATGCAAGGAGGTAGGACGTTGCGAAGTATGTTGGGAAAGTATCCCTGAGATCCCTTGCGGTTATGAACACTGCGGTTTGAGTGTGAGGCAAGAGGAGCCTGCTCAAACATAATTGTGTTGTTGTTATGAGCATTGTTGAGTAAGTGTGAGGCAAGAGGATAACTGTTGGAATTGAAGGACATTGCTGAGGAGGAGTTTCCAAGTTCACCCTCATGAATTCATTGTCAGGCTAAGGGGTGAATCAGGAAAGTAGATTTGGATGCCCCGTTCTACGGTTGGGAGGAACATGGTTGTTCCTTTTGTCTTCCCATGGATTGGATTCAAATATGTTAATATTCCCCTCTCCATTATGAATGACTATGTCTTTTCATATTATGTGCCTATTAAATATGAACTGGAATAAGTTACATTCTATGTTTGTATGACTTTTTACATTCTATGTTTGTATGACGTTTCCTTTTCGCTTTTTAGAAGTTTGTTTATGTTGATGTTGGGCACTGGAACTTGCGAAGTTATAAACCCCAAAATCCCGAAATGCGGGTCTCACCTTAACTTTTTCGCATTTCAGAAGATTGTTATGTGTTGATGTTGGCTGTTGTACTCGTAAAATCTTGAACTCCGAAATGCCAACATGTTGGTCACTTTTCGCGATTTTTGGAGTTGTTGTGTCTTTATTGGAGATTCTTCCTCCCGATCAGAGGTATGGAAGTAACATAAATGTTTACAAGTGACTCGTATAGTTAAATCTATGTTGGTGTTATAGGCAACATCAAATAAGAAAATATTGGTAATTTTTACAAGATATTAAATAACATTGAAGGGAGGAGTATACATTTATTGTATCATTGGGTAGGAGGTTTCAAGTTGCATAGTAAAGACAATCAACGACAGTAAGGCCTCTAACAAAATTTTAGACTCAAGATTTATAACAGAAGACTTAATTGCATGAATCTAGAAACTATGCAAGGATAATTGTACAAACATTTTTTTTTATGACAGTTTTTTGAGGTACATTACATATGGTATCAGAGAAAATGCTACAACATTGGGCCTGAATAGGGCCACTTTGATCGCTTAGTATATATTCTGATTTATGAAAAAACTAATAGATCTTGTGGATTACAAATAGAAAGATTTTATGTTTTGTGTTGAATAATGGCAACTCAAGAAGGTGTAGAAATCAGGGTGGAAGAGAATCTACAACAAGGACCTCCTAGAGATCCAAGATAGAACAGTGATGGAAGCTCACCCATGAAGGTGTTGGAAACAATGAGGAACCTTATTGTTGAACTACAGGTTTTCAAAGCCGACAATGAAAAATTGAAGAAGGCACAATAGGAACAACAAGAGATAAATGAAGTCTTGATGTGTAGTATAGTAAGCAAGAAAAGTCCAAAAGACGATAACCATGAGGAAGAGGTTAGAAAAAGGGCCTCCAAGATTTCTGGTGCGAAAATAGAAAAAGGAGACAGTTCGTCTAAAGGGACACCTTCAGCTAAAGACAAAACTTGTTCGCTAACAGAAAAAGAAAACAAACAGACCACCTTGAAGGAGAATTTAAAAAGATTAGGCCAGATACTTTTAATGGAGAATCCAAGACAAGAGAAGAAGTCGAGGCATGGTTGTTGGACATCAAAAAATACTTCCAAATCTACAACTATTCCAGCAACATGAAGGTCAGAATGGCCATCTACAATCTCAAGGGGAAGGCCAACATTTGGTGGCAGGACCTAAAATTGGCCAAGGGCCTAAACGAGAAATAGTTGGAATGGTCCAACTTTAAAAAGTATTTTAAGAGACAATACCTTTCTCAAAGCTATTATGAAAGGAAGATGAAAGAATTCTATGAGTTACGACTTGGACAAATGATGATGGAGGACATTATAAATAAATTTTTGGAACTACTAAGGTTTGTGCCATACATCCGAGAGGATAAGGTAAAAATCCAGTGATTCTTAAGTTATTTACCATAGTCTTACAGGGACAGAATTGAGTTTGACAACCCCAAATCCTTGAGTGAGGCATTCAGGAAAGCACGAATGTGCTATGACCAGTATAAACAACGGGTAGAGTTTCCCATCACCTGGAAGGATAAGAAGCAAGATGGAATAAACTAGTGGAAGAAGGGATACCAGTCAACACCTTATCAGAATGCAGCAAAAAGTTTCCCAAGGAAGTATTTTCACTCCAATCATCTGAATACGCAAGGTAGCGGTAAATCGGTAAACTTGGGAATGAAGAATTTTGGGGACAACTTCTATGAGCCATTAAAGTGTTGGAAGTGTGGAGAGACTCACCTAAGGAGGAGTTGTCCACATTTAATTGCAGCAAACATAACTATTGTTCACAATTTTTAGGAAGCCTCAACACTGGGTGACATGGGCAGAAGTCTGCATCGGATAAATGCAACCATAGATGGTCAACAAGCTGACCAACAATCCTTGGTGGTAGAAGTTGAAGGTAAAATCCATGACACTCAAATTTATGTTTTAACTGGCCCTAGAGCTACATTAAGTTATATTACTCTCGATGTAATAGTGTCAAATAAACTTAAGAAACAAAAGCACGAAAAATCTTGGCTTGTACAACTAGCAACAGGCGCTAAAAGAAAGGTAGTTAACTTTATTTCTGACCTTGAATTCAGCTTAGATGGTCAAAAGATAAGGACCAATCTGAACATCCTACCACTAGGGTCTTATGATATGATTATTGGGATGGATTGGTTGGAACAACACAAAGAAGTACTAGATTTTTATACAAAGATACTTAGCTATAAAGATAATTTTGGCACTGTTTGAACAACCCAAGGAATACCAAAACCTTTATCATTTAGACAAGTTTTAGCGATGCAACTCAAGAAATGTATTATAAAGAGATGTTGAGTTTACGCCATCCAAGTGACAAATCTATTAGAAAAAGAAGATAATCCCAAGTTAGAAGACTTTGTTGTCCTATGTGAATTCAGAGACATGTTTGTTGAGGAGATACCCGAATTACCTCCTAGGAGAGAAATAGATTTCTCCATAGACTTACTACCCTGATCAACCCCTATCTCAAAAGCACCCTACCGAATGAGACTACCATAGCTGACAAAATTAAAAATACAATTATGGGAATTGTTGGAGAAAGAGTATATCAGACCAAGTCTCTCGCCATGGGGAGAACCAATCCTCTTTGTGAAAAAGAAATATGGTACTCTAAGACTATGTATCGATTATAGATAATTGAACAAAGTAACCATTAAGAACAAATACCCCTAACCCAAGATAAACGATCTATTCAATCAAGTTGGGGCGGGCAAGATCTTCTCAAAATTGTATTTACGATCTGGTTATCATCAAGTTAGGATAAAGGACCAGGACATAAACAAAATGACTTTTAGAACAAGATACAAACACTACGAGTTTGTAGTCATACCTTTTGGACTCGCTAATGCACTAGCCACATTTATGTGCTTAATGAACAACATTTTCAACCAGTACTTAGACAAGTTCGTAGTAGTATTTATCGATGATATTATGGTCTACTCTAAAATGGAGGAGGAACATGATGAACACTTACAAATAGTTCTGCAAACACTAAGGAAACACAAAATATACACAAAATTCGACAAATGTTATTTTTATCAAGAAGAAATACAATATTTAGGACATGTCATTTCCTCAGAAGGTATTGTCGTAGACCCAGAAAAGATAAAAGCCATTATGGAATGGCCAGTGAGTAAGGATGTGGTATACATCCGGTCATTCATGGGAATCATTGGATATTATCTCAGATTCATAGAAGGGTTCTCCAAGATAGCCTACCCTATCACATCATTACAAAAGAAAGGGACTAAGTTCAACGATTTCTTCCCACTTTCTGTTTGAATGTTTTATCTTATTCTATGTATTCGACCATATTCTCTAATAGTATGCAAAGAATATACTAGATGTGTATAGAATGAAAAAATTGTTCAAGAGTTAAAGAATTTTGGAAACCCTTTTTTGTTTTCTTTGGATACTAAACAATCTTGAGAATCGACACGTTCGAAGCATTTTTGTCTTTCCCTATTTTCGTTTCGTTTGAGAATGGTCTACCCCTTTTGTTAGTTGAGGTCTATGATGAATTTAGAGAATTCCCTTACAGAAAATTTTTATCCTTTTGTACCCTTTTGTGCGTGTAAAATTCTTAAGTCTTTATGCTTTTGGAATTCGGGAATTGTTGTGTGTTGTTGTTTGACATTTGAAAACCCCGAAACCCCAAATCCTGAAATCCCGAAGTGTTGATCCCACACCCTTTTACCTTTCAGATTTCTGGAATTGTTGTATGATGTTGTTCGGAATTTGAAACACCGAACCCCAAAATCCCGAAACGTTAGTTCCTCGTTCCCTTTCGCAATTTTGGGAATTGTTTCACCTCTTCAGAACTCAGGAGTTGTTGTGTCTTGTTGTCTGGTATTTGAAACCCCGAATCCTGAAATTTCAAAGCATTTGTCGACTTCCTTTCCCCTTTCGGAATTCATGAGTTGTTGGGTATTTGAAACACAAAACCCTGAATCCAAAAATCCCAAAATGTTAATTCCCCATTCCTTTTCACAATTTCGGCTATTGTTTCACCTCTTCGGAATTCAGGAGTTGTTGTGTATTGTTGTTTGGTATTTGAAACCCCAAACCCCAAATCCTAAAATTCTGAAGTGTTGGTCCCAGATCCTTTCACCTTTTAGAATTCGGGAGTTGTTGGGTATTGTTGTTGGGTATTTGAAACCCGAAACCCCGAATCTCGAAATCCTGAAATGTTAATTCCCCATTAATTTTCTCTTTTTGGAAGTTGTTGTATGTTAGAAGTTGAATTTTGAAACCCCGAAACCCTGAATCCCGAAATACCAAAGTGGCGGTCCCACATCCTTTCACCTTTCGAAATTCAGGAGTTGTTGAGTATTATTGTTTGGTATTTGAAACCCCAAAACCCTAAATCCTGAAATATTGAAGTGTTCATCCGACATCGTTTTTCCTTTCATAATTCAGGAGTTGTTATGTATTGTTGTTGGGTATTTGAAACACGATACCCCGAATCCCAAAATCCTAAAATGTTAGTTCCTCGTTCCTTTTCACAGTTTCGTAACTCACAAGTCCCGAACCCAGAATCCCCGAAATGTGGGTCTTAACTTTCCTTTTCGCTTTTAGGAAATTTTTGTATGTTGATGTTGGACAATGGAACTTGCGAAGTTTTGAACCCCAAAATCCTGAAATGTAGGTCTCACCTTTCCTTTTTTGCATTTCAAAAGATTGTTATGTGTTGATGTTGGTTTTTGTACTCGCAAAATCCCAAACTCTGAAATCCTGACATGCTGATCACTTTTCATGATTTTTAGAGTTGTTGTGTGTTGATTGGAGAATCATCCTCCTGATCAGAGGTATGG
This sequence comes from Picea engelmannii, assembly GCA_009831015.1. NCBI lineage: Eukaryota > Viridiplantae > Streptophyta > Pinopsida > Pinales > Pinaceae > Picea > Picea engelmannii. The sequence continues at coordinate 818,605 of ML776656.1, read as the reverse complement.
AAGTAATAGACATGTTTACAAGTCACTCGTATAGTTAAATTTGTGTTGGTGTTATAGGAATCATCAAATAAAAAATATTGGTAATTTTTGCAAGACTTTAAATAACATTGAAGGGAAGAGTGTACACTTACTATATCGTTGGGTAGGAAGTTTCAAGTTGCATAGTAAATACAATAAATGATAGTAAGGCCTCTAACAAAATTTCGGACTGAAGCTTTATAACAAAATACTTAATTGCATGAATCTCGAAACTATGCAAGGATAATTGTAAAAACAAATATTTTTTTTATGACAGTTTTATGAGGTACATTACATATGGTATCAGAGAAAAAGTTACAACACTGGGCCTGAACAGAGCCACATTGATTGCTTAGAATATATTTTGATTTGTGAAAAAACAAATAGATCTTGTGGATTACAAATAGAAATCTTTTTTGTTTTGTGTTGAATAATGGTAGCCCAAGAAGGTGCAAAAATCAGGGTGGAAGAGAATCTGCAACAAGGACCTCCTAGATAACCAAGATAGAAAAGTGATGGAAGATCACCCATGGAGGTGTTGGAAACAATGAGGAACCTTATTGTTGAACTACAGGTTTTCAAGGCCAACAATGAAAAATTGAAGAAGGCGCAGCAGGAACAACAAGAGATAAATGAAGTCCTGATGTGTAGTATAGTAACCAAGCAAAGTCCAAAAGATGATAACCATGAGGAAGAGGTTAGAAAAAGGGCCTCAAAGAATTTTGGTGCAAAAACAAAAAAAGAAGATAGTTCATCTGAAGGGACACCTTCAGCTGAAGTCAAAACCATACCAGACAGAAAAAGAAAACAAATAGACCACCTTGAAGGAGAATTTAAAAAGATTAGACCAACTACTTTTGATGGAAAATATAGGAAAGGAGAAGAAGTTGAGGCATGCTTGTTGGACATCAAAAAATACTTCCAAATCTACAACTATTCCAGCAACATGAAGGTTTGAATGGCCATCTACAATCTGAAGGGGAAGGCCAGCATTTGGTGGCAGGACCTGAAATTGGCCAAGGGTGTAAAGGAGAAACAGTTGGAATGATCTGACTTTAAGAAGTATTTTAAGAAACAATACCTTTTTGAAAGCTATTATGAAAGGAAGATGAAAGAATTCTATGAGTTATGACTCTAAAAAATGAAAATAGAGGACCTTATAAATAAATTTATGGAACTACTAAGGTTTGTACCATACATTCGGGAGAATAACATAAAAATCCAGTGATTCTTAAGTTGTTTACCATAGTCCCACAGGGATAGAATTGAGTTTGACAACCCCAAATCCTTGAGTGAGGCATTTAGGAAAGAACGAATGTGATATGACCAGTATAAATAGCGGGTAGAGTTTTGAAAGGCATTTAAGGATAAGAAGGAAGATGGAATAATCCAACAAAAGAAGGGATACCAACCAGCTCCTTATCGGAATGCAGCAAAAAGTTTCCCATGGAAGGATTTTCACTCCAATCATCTGAATAAAAAAGGTAGTGGTAAACCAGTAAACCTGGGAATGAAGAAGTTTGGGGAAAACTCCCATGAGCCATTAAAGTTTTGGAAGTGTGGAGAGCCTCACCTAAGGAGGAACTAACCACATTTAATTGCAGCAAACATAACTGCTATTCACAATTTGCAGGAAGCCTCAACAGTTGGTGACATGGGTAGAAGTATGCATTGGACAAATGCAACCATATATGCTCGACAAGATGACCATCAGTCCTCTATGGTAGAAGTCGAAGGTAAAATCCATGACAGTTGAATTTCTGTTTTAATTGACCCTGGAGCTACATTAATTTATATTACTCCCAATGTAGTAGAGTCGAATAAAATTAAGAAACAAAAGCATGAAAAACCTTGGCTTGTACAACTAGCAACAGGAGCTAAAAGAAAGGTAGTTAACTTTATTTTTGACCTTGAGTTCATCTTAGATGGTCAAAATATAAGGACCAATCTGAACATCCTACCACTGGGGTCTTATGATATGATTATTGGGATGGATTGGTTGGAACAACACAAAGCAGTACTAGATTGTTATACAAAGATACTTAGCTATAAAGATAATTTTGATACTGTTAGAACATCCCAAGGCATACCAAAACCTGTATCAGTCAGACAAATTTCAGCGATGCAACTCAAGAAATGTATTAGAAGGGGATGTCGATTTTACGCCATCCAAGTGACGAATCTATTAGAAAAAGAAGATAATCCCAAGTTAGAAGACTTTGTTGTCCTATGTGAATTCAGAGACATGTTTATTGAGGAGATACCAGAATTACCTCCTAGGAGTGAAATAGATTTCTCCATAGACATACTACCCGGATCAGCCCCTATATCAAAAGCACCCGACCGAATGAGTCTACAAGAACTGACGGAATTAAAAATACAATTATGGGAATTGTTGGACAAAGAATATATCATACCAAGTGTCTCTTCATGGGGAGCACCAGTCCTCTTTGTGAAAAATAAATATGGTACTCTAAGACTATGTATCGATTAAATACAACTAAACAAAGTAACCATTAAGAAAAAATACCCCTAACCCAGGATAAATCATCTATTCGATCAAGTTGGGGGGCGAAAGATCTTCTCAAAATTGGATTTATGATCCGATTATCATCAAGTTAGGATAAAGGACTAGGACATAAACAAAACTATTTTTCGAACAAGATATAGACACTACAAGTTTGTAGTCATACCTTTCGGACTCACTAATGCACCAACCACATTTATGTGCTTAATGAACAACATTTTCAGCCAATACTTAGACAAGTTCGAAGTAGTATTTATCGACGTTATAATGGTCTATTCTAAAACGGAGGAGGAACATGATGAACACTTACGAATAGTTCTGCAAACACTAAGGAAACACAAACTATACGCAAAATTCGACAAATGTGATTTTTATCAAAAAGAAATACAATATTTAGGACATGTCATTTCCTTGGAAGGTATTGTCGTAGACCCGAAAAAGATAAAATCCATTATTGAATGGCTAGTGACTAAGGATGTGGTAGACATCCAATCATTCATGGGAATCACCATATATTATCTCATATTCATTGAAGGGTTCTCCAAGATAGCCTACCCTATCACATCATTACAAAAGTAAGGGACCAAGTTTAATTGGTTGCAAAAGTGTCAAGATAGTTTTAACAAGATAAAAGAATTATTGACATCGGGGCCCATCTTAAAGGTAGCAGACCCAGATAAAGACTTCGCAGTATGAGTTGATGTAAGTAAAGAGGGACTAGGTGGTGTTCTAACTCAGGAAGGGCACATCATTTGTTATGAGTCCCAAAAATTAAAGGAACACGAGAAAAAATGCGTCACTCATGACTTAGAATTGGCAGTAGTAATACATGCCTTAAAAATGTGGTGACATTATATAATGGACAGAAAATTCTTAATATTGATGGATAATAGCGGGGTGAAATATATGTTTAACCAACCAAACCTTAATGTAAGACAAGCAACGTGACTAGCCTTACCGAGTGAATTTGACTTCGAGGTAAGATATATGAAGGGTAAGGATAATAAAGTAGTCGATGCTTTAAGCTGCATAATCCATGGGTTAATTGAGATAAACATCAACAGGGCAGAAAGTGATGAACGAAGAATAAGGACGACAGGTATCAATGATGGAAATTACACTAAGATAATAACAGAATTTCAAAATAGTATCGCAAACTTAGATAAATCAGATATAAGTATCAACAAGAAGGGACTATTAAGATTTAAAAACATACTTTACATACCATATTCAGCAGAGCTAAAATTAACTATTTTAGACAAAGTTCATAAGAAACCATACTCTAGCCATCCACGTTACCAAAAAATAATAACAACACTCATAAAACTATTTTACTGGCCTAATATGAAGGGCGAAGCAACAAATTACTTGGCTAGGTGCTAAGATTGGTTATAGGTTAAGGCTGAACACCAGCACCCAGCCAGCATATTACAACCATTATCAGTACCAGAATGGAAATGGGAGACCATATCTCTATACTTTATAACAGGTTTGCCTAAAACTCAGAAACAGAATGATTCAATCATGGTTGTAATCGATAAACTCAATAAGTCTACACACTTTATTCCTGTAAAGTCTACTTTTAAAGCTATTAACATTGCTAAAATATTCATGAAAGAAATTTTTAGACTACATGGTATTCCTAAAATGGTGACTTCAGATAGAGACGTAAAATTCACATCTTCTTTTTGGAAGGAATTGTTTGCAGGGATAAATACTAATTTGAATTTTAGTACGAGTTATCATCCACAAACGGATGGAGAGACTAAAAGAGAAAACCAAATAATAGAGGATATGCTTCGCATGTATGTAAGAACAAAGCCAAACAAGTGGGAAGACTACCTACACTTGGTAGAATTTGCATATAATAATGGGTACCAAACTTCGGCTAAGTTGAGCCCTTTTGAAATACTATACGACAGAAAGTGTACAACTCAAATTAGTTGGGATAACCCGACTGACAGACTCATGGTTGGACTAGATATTCTCCAAGAAATGGAGAACATGGTAAAAACATTACAACAAAACTTGAAAGAATCATAGGACAGACAAAAGAGCTATGCAGATCAGAAAAGAAGACACTTGGAATTTCAAGTGGGAGACCATGTTTATTTGAAGGTCAAAGCCCGCAAAATCTTGGTGAAGTTGGGGAACTGTGCCAAGATGGCCCCCTTGTTTTATTGGCCCTTCAAGATACTATCTCGAATTGGACCCGTATCATATCATCTTGCACTTCTAGCTATTCTAAGAACTCATAATGTATTTCATGTTTCTTTGTTGAAAACGTATATTCATGAACCTACTCATGTGATTGATTGGAACTTGGTGCAAGTGGAAATTGAGGGTGATTTCTAGGTGGAACCCCTGACCATTGTGGACCAGAGAGAAATAACACTTCAGAATAGAGTCGTAGCTCATGTAAAGGTGAAATGAAAGCACTTTAGTCCTGAGGAGGCCACTTGGGAATTAGAGGGAGATTTGCGGAAATCTCATCCAATCCTGTTCCAGGAAAGGAACGAACAATGGGGAAAGTGTTTTACTGAAGGGAAAAAGGACGTGCAATCCCATAAAAATAAAATATTTTTATTTTTGTGTGCTGGAAATTTATTTCCATTTTTGGCAAATTTGAATCTGGAAACTTTTTTCCATTTATGGCAATTCTGAATTTCGAATTTAATAATTGTATTTAATTATTGTGATTGTTGAGTAGATATTTGTTTGGACTCAACTAACTATTTTAATATGAAACTTGTATCATAGTAGAATATTTATATTAATTGCAGGAGGACAAATGGAAATCCAGGTTAAAAATCAGCTGACCATGACTCCATGGGTGGGGAACATGTTGGAACTGCCGCTAGGCTGATTATGAGAAGTGGAAAATTAGAGATTTGGCCATTGGTAGCCCATGGAAATAAAGGATTAAGAGAGCATCAACAATCCCGAAAGGAGGGAAAAAGACCAGGGAAAAAGATTGATAAATAGCATATGCGAGGAGGCAGTATGCTGGGAAGTATTATGAACACTATTCCTGAGGTCCCTTGCTATTATAAACACGGTGGCTTGCGTGTGATGCAAATGGAGCCTGTTGAAATAGAATTTCCTTGCTGTTATGAGAACTATTGAGTAAGTGTGAGGGAAGAGGATAACTTTTGGAATTGAAGGACATTGCTAAAGAGGAGTTTCCAAGTTCTCCCTCATGGATTCATGGTCAGGCTAGGGGGTGAATTGGGCAAGTAGATTTGGCTGCCCTATTCTACGGTTGGGAGGAACGTGTTTTTTTGTTTTTTTTTCCCATGGATTGGATTTAGATATGTTAATTTTCACCTCTCTATTATGAATGGCTATGTATTTTGATGTTATGTGCCTACTGAATCTGAACTGGAATAAGTTACATTCTCTGTCTGTATGACTTTTTTCCATCTGGTGTATTGTATCTGATTAAATTGGATATCTAACGAATTCATCCCACTTTCTGTTCAAATGTTTTATCTGATTCTATGCATCTAACCATATGTTCTATAAGTATGCAAACAATATACTAGATGTGTATAGAATGACAAAAAAATTCGGCAGCTAAAGAATTTTGCAAACCCCTTTTTGTTTTCTTTGGATACTAAACAATCTTGAGAATCTACGCCTTCAGAGCATTTTTGGCTTTCCCTGTTTTCTTTTCATTGAGAATGGGATACCCCTTTCCTTAGTCGAGGTCTATGATGAATTTAGATATTTCCCTTACAGAAAACTTTTATCCTTTTGTACCCTTCTGTGCGTGTAAAATTCTTAAGTGTTTATGCTTTCAAAATTTGGGAATTGTTGTGTGTTATTGTTTGACATTTGAAAACCTCGAAACCCCGAATCCTGAAATCCCAAAGTTTTGATCCCACACCCTCTTACCTTTTGGAATTTGGGAATTTTTGTGTGTTGTTGTTTGACATTTGAAACCCTGAAACCCCGAACCTCGAAATCCCGAAATGTTAGTTCCTCGTTCCTTTTCGCAATTTCGAGAATTCTTTCACCTCTTCGAAATTCAAGAGTTGTTGTGTACTATTGTTTGGTATTTGAAACCCCGAACCCTGAATCTTGAAATTCTGAATTGTTGGTCCCGCATCCTTTCCCCTTTTGGAATTTGGGAGTTGTTGGGTATTTGAAACCCGAAACCCCGAATCTCGAAATCCCGAAATGTCAATTCCTAGTTCCTTTTCGCAATTTTGGGAAATGTTTCACCTCTTCAGAATTCAGGAGTTATTGTTTATCGTTGTTTGGTATTTGAAACTCTGAACCCCAAATATTGAAATTCTGAAGTGTTGGTCCCACATCCTTTCACCTTTCGAAATTCGGGAGTTGTTGGGTATTTGAAACCCAAAACCCCAAATCCCGAAATCCTGAAATGTTAATTCCCCGTTCCTTTTCACTTTTTGGATGTTTTTGTATGTTAGAAGTTGACTTTTAAAACGCCAAAACCCCGAAGCCCAAAATCCCGAAGTGGTGGTCCCACATCCTTTCACCTTTCAGAATTCCGGAGTTGCTGTGTATTGTTGTTTGGTATTTGAAACACCGAAACCCCAAATCTCGAAATCCCAAAGTGTTGGTCAAACATCCTTTAACCTTTCAAAATTCGAGAGTTGTTGTGTATTGTTGTTGGGTATTTGAAACCTGAAACCCTGAATCCTGAAATCCTGAAATGTTAGTTCCCCATTCCTTTTCGCAATTTCGGGAATTTTTGTGTTTGATCACATTCAAGAATTTTAATTATGTTGAAGTTTGGGCACTGGAACTCACAAGTCCCAAACCCCGAAACCCTAAAATGCGGGTCTCACATTTCCTTTTCTCTTTTTGGAAGTTTGTGTATGTTGATATTGGGCACTAGAACTCACAAAGTTTCGAACCCCTAAATCCTGAAATGCAGGTCTCACCTTTCCTTTTCACTTTTCGAAAGATTGCTATGCGTTGATGTTGGCTATTGTACTCGAAAAATCCCAAACTCTGAAATCCTAACATGCTGGTCACTTTTCGCGATTTCGGGAGTTGTTGTGTGTTGATTGGAGAATATTCCTCCTGATCAAAGGTATGGAAGTAACAGAACTATTTACAAGTCGCTCTTATAGTTAAATCTGTGTTGGTGTTATAGGCATCATCAAATAAGAAAATATTGGTAATTTTTACAAGACTTTAAATAACATTCAAGGGAGGAGTATACACTTATTGTATCATCAGGTAGGAAGTTTCAAGTTGCATAGTAAAGACAATCAACAATAGTAAGGCCTCTAACAAACTTTTAGACTCAAGATTTATAACAAAAGACTTAATTCAATGAATCTCGAAACTATGCAAGGAAAATTGTACAAACAATTTTTTTTTTTATGATAGTTTTTTGAGGTACATTGCATATGGTATTAGAGAAAAAGTTACAACACTGGGCTTGAATAGGGCCACATTGATTGCTTAGTATAGATTCTGATTTATGAAAAAACTAGTAGATCTTGTGGATTACAAACAAAAATATTTTATGTTTTGTGTTGAATAATGGCAACTAAAGAAGGTCCAGAAATCAGGGTGGAAGAGAATCCACAACAAGGACCTCGTAGAGATCCAAGACAGAACAGTGATGGAAGCTCACCCATGGAGGTGTTGGAAACAATGAGGAACCTTATTATTGAACTACAGGTTTTCAAGGCCAGCAATGAAAAATTGAATAAGGCACAGTAGGAACAGGAAGAGATAAGTGAAGTCCTAATGCATAGTATAGTAACCAAGAAAAGTCCAAAAGACGATAACCATGAGGAAGAGTTCAACAATAGGGCCTCCAAGAATTCTGGTGTGAAAACAAAAAAAGGAGACAGTTCATCTGATGGGACACCTTCAGCTAAAGATAAAACCATACCGGATAGAAAAAGAAAACAAACGGACCACCATGAAGGAGAATTTAAAAAGATTAGACCAGCTACTTTTGATGGAGAATCCAGGACCAAAGAAGAAGTCAAGGCATGGTTGTTGGACATCAAAAAATACTTCCAAATCTATAGCTATTCCAACAACATGAAGGTCATAATGGCCATCTACAATCTCAAGGGGAAGGCCGACATTTGGTGGAAGGACCTAAAATTGGCCAAGGGCCTAAAGGGGAAATAGTTGGAATGGTCTGACTTTAAAAAGTATTTTAAGAAACAATACCTCTCTGAAAGCTATTATGAAAGGAAGACGAAAGAATTCTATGAGTTACAACTTGGACAAATGACGATGGAGGACCTTATAAATATATTTCTGGAACTACTAAGGTTTGTACCATACATCCCAGAGGATAAGGTAAAAATCCATTGATTCTTAAGTTATTTACCACAGTCCTACAGGGACAGAATTGAGTTTGACAACCCCAAATCTTTGAGTGAAGAATTCAAGAAAGCACGAATGTGCTATGACTAGTATAAAATGTGGGTAGAGTTTCCCAAGACCTGAAAGGATAAGAAGAAAGACAAAATAAACTAGTGGAAGAAGGGATATCATCCAGCGCCTTATCATAATGCAACAAAAAGTTTACCAAGGAAGGATTTTCACTCCAATCATCCAAATACAGAAGGTGGTGGTAAAACGGTAAACCTGGGAATGGAGAAGTTTGGGGACAACTCCCACAAGCCATTAAAGTGTTAGGAGTGTGGAGAGCCTCACCTAAGGAGGAACTGTCCACATTTAATTGCAGCAAACAAAACTATTGTTCACAAATTGTAGGAAGCCTTGACAGTGGGTGACATGGGCAGAAGTCTGCATCGGATAAATGTAGCCAGATGGTTGACAAGTTTACCACCAATCCTTGGTGGTAGAACTCGAAGGTAAAATCCATGACAGTTGAATTTTTTTTTTAACTAACCCTGGAGATACATTAATTTATATTACTCTTGATGTAGTAGTGTCGAATAAAGTTAAGAAACAAAAGCACGAAAAATATTGGCCTATAGAACTAGCAACAGGTGCTAAAAGAAAGGAAGTTAACTTTATTTCTGACCTTGAGTACAACTTAGATGGTCAAAACATAACAACCAATCTTAACATCCTACCACTAGGGTCTTATGATATGATTATTGGGATGGATTTGTTGGAACAACACAAAGCAGTACTGGATTGTTATACAAAGATACTTAGTTAAAAAGATAATTTTGGCACTATTAGAACAACCCAAGGCATACCAAAACCTATATCATTCAGACAAGTTTCAACGATGCAAATCAAGAAATGTATTAGAAAGGGATGTCGAGTTTACGCCATCCAAGTGACGAATCTATTAGAAAAAGAAGATAAGCCCAAGTTTGAAGACTTTGTTGTCCTACATGAATTCAGAGACATGTTTGTTGGGGAGATACCAGAATTACCTCCTAGGAGAGAAATAGATTTCTTCATAGACTTACAAACTGGATCAGCCCATATCTCAAAAGAACCCTACCGAATGAGACTATCAGAACTGACAGAATTAAAAATGCAATTACGAGAATTGTTGGACAAAGAGTATATCAGACCAAGTGTCTCACCATGGGGAGCACCAACCCTCTTTGTGAAAAAGAAAGATGGTACTCTAAGACTATGTATCAATTATAGACAACTGAACAAGGTAACCATTAAGAACAAATACCCCTTACCCAGGATAAATGATCTGTTTGATCAAGGTGGGGGGGGCAAGATATTCTCAAAATTGGATTTACGATCCAGTTATCATCAAGCTAGGATAAAGGACCAGGACATAAACAAAATGGTTTTTCAAACAAGATACAGACACTACGAGTTTGTAGTCATACCTTTTAGACTCACTAATGCACCATCCACATTTATGTTCTTAATGAACAACATTTTCAGCCAGCACTTAGACAAGTTCGTAGTAGTATTTATCGACGACATTCTGGTCTATTCTAAAATGGAGGAGGAACATGATGAAAACTTACAAATAGTTCTGCAAGTAGTAAAGAAACACAAACTATATGCAAAATTTGACAAATGTAATTTTTATCAAAATGAAATATAATATTTAGTACATGTCATTTCCTAGGAAGGTATTGTTGTAGACCCAGAAAAGATAAAAGGCATTATGGAATGGCCAGTGCCTAAGGATGTGGAAGACATCCATTCATTCGTGGGAATCACCGGATATTATCACTGATTCATAGAAGGGTTCTCCAAGATAGCCTACCCTATCACATCATTACAAAATAAAGGGACGAAGTTTAACTGGTCACAAAAGTTTCGAGACAATTTTAACAAGCTAAAAGAATTATTGACATCGACGCTCATCTTGAAGGTAGCAGACCCAGATAAAGACTTCATAGTATGCATTGATGCAAGTAAAGAGGGACTAGGTTGTGTTCTAACTCAGGAAGGGTACATGATTTGTTATGGGTCCCGAAAATTAAAGGAAGACAAGCGAAATTACGTCACCCATGACTTAGAATTGGTAGCAGTAATGCATGCCTTAAAAATGTGGCGACATTATATAATGGGCAGAAAATTCTTACTACAGATGGATAATAGCGGGGTGAAATATCTGTTTAACCAACCAGACCTCAATGCAAGGAAAACAAGGTGGCTAGACTTCCTAAGTGAATTTGACTTCAAGTTCATACATATCAAGGGTAAGGAAAATAAAGTAGTCGATGCTTTAAGCTGCATAATCCATGGGTTAATTGAGATAAACATCAGTTGGGAAGAAAGTGATCTTGAACAAATAATAAGGATGGCAGGTATCAACGATGGAAATTAAACTAAGATAATGGAAGAATTTCAAAATAGTATTTCAAACTCAGATAAACCAGATATAAGTATCGACAAGAAGGGACTATTAAGATTTAAAAATAGACTTTAAATACAAGATTCAATAGAGCTAAAATTAACTATTTTAGACAAAGTGCATAAGAAACCATACTCCGACCATCAAGGTTACCATAAAACAATAACAACACTCAAAAAAATATTTTGTTTGTCTAATATGAAGGGTGAAGCAACAAAGTACTTGGCTAGGTGCCAATATTTTCAACAAGTTAAGGTTGAACACTAGCATCCAGCTAGCCTATTAAAGCCATTACCAGTACTAGAATGGAAATGGGAGACCATATCACTGGACTTCATAATAGGTTTTCCTAAAACTCAGAAACATAATGATTCAATCATGGTTGTAATCGATAAACTCAGTAAATCTAACCACTTTATTCATGTAAAGTCTACTTTTAAAGCTATTAACATTGCTAAAATATTGATGAAAGAAATTTTTAGATTACATGGTATTCCTAAAATGGTGGTTTCAGATAGAGACATAAAATTCACATCTGCTTTTTGGAAGGAATTGTTTGCAGGGATAAATACTAATTTGAATTCCAGTATGAGTTATGATTCACAAACGGATGGAAAGACTGAAAGGACAAACCAAATCATAGAGGATATGCTCAGCATGTATGTAATAACAAAGCCGAACAAGTGGGAAGACTACCTACACTTGGTAGAATTTGCATATAAGAATGGGTACCAAACTTGGGCTAAGTTGAGCCCTTTCGAAATAATGTATGATAGAATGTGTACAACTCCAATTAGTTGGGATAACCCAGTTGACAGACTCATGGTTGGACTAGAGATGCTCCAAGAAATGGAGAACATGGTAAAAAGGGTACAACAGAACTTGAAAGAAGCACGGGACAGAAAGAAGAGCTATGCATATTAGAAAAGAAGACACTTGGAATTTCAAGTGGGAGACCATGTTTATTTGAATGTCAAAGCCCACAAAAGCTCGCCGAAGTGGGGGAACTATGCCAAGCTTGCACCTAGGTTTTTTGGGCCCCTCAAGATACTAGCTTGAATTGGATCCATAGCATATCAACTTGCACTTCCAGCTAATCTAAGAATTCATAATGTATTTCATGTTTCTTTGTTGAAAAAGTATATTCATGACCCTACTCATATGATTGATTGGAACTTGGTGCAAGTGGAACCCGAGGGCGAGTTCTAGGTAGAACCCCTACACATTCTTAACTGGAGAGAAATAAAACTTTGGAACAGAGTCGTCGCTCTGGTAAAGGTGTAATGGAAGCACTTTAGTCCTAAGGAGGCCACTTGGGAATTGGAGGGAGATTTGCAGAAATCTCATCCAATCCTGCTCCAGGAAAGGAACGAACATTGAGGATAGTGTTTTATTGAAGGGGAAAAGGATGTGACATCCTCTAAATATAAAATATTTTTATTTTTGTGTGCTGGAAATTTATTTTCGTTTTTGGCAAATTCAAATATGGAAATTTTTTTCCATTTATGGCAATTTTGAATTTCGAATTTAATAACTATATTTAACTATTGTGTCTGTTGAGAAGAGATCTGTTTGTACTCAACTAACTATTTGACTATGACACTTGTGTCACAACATAATATTTATATTAATTGCAGTAGGACAAATGGAACAACCAAGTTAAAAATCAGTTGACCATGACTCCATGGGTGTGGAACATGTTGGAACTACCTCTAGGTTGATTATGAGAAGTGGAAAATCAGAGATTTGGCCACTTGTAGCCCCTAAAAATTAGGGATTAAGAGAGGTGTGAAAATCCTCAAAGGAGGGAAAAAGACCTGGGAAAAAGATTGATAAGTATCATATGCGAGGAGGCAGGACGTTGTGAAGTATGCTGGGAAAGGATTCATGAGCTCCCTTGCTATTATGAACAGTGCAGTTTGAGTGTGAGGCAAGAGGAGACTACTGAAAGAGAATTGCCTTTTTTTCATGAGCATTGTTGAGTAAGTGTGAGGCAAGAGGATAATTGTTGGAATTGAAGGACATTGTTGATGAGGACTTTCCAAGTTCTCCCTCATGGATTCATGGTCAGACTATAGGGGGTGAATCCAACAAGTAGATTTGGTTACCCCGTTCTATGGTTGGGAGGAACGTGGTTGTTCCTTTTGTCTTCCCACGGATTAGATTTAGATATGTTAGTTTTCCCCTCTCCATTATGAATGGATATGTCTTTTGATGTTATGTGCCTATTGAATCTGAACTGGAATAAGTTACATTCTCTATCTCTATGACTTTTTTCCATCTGGTGTATTGTATCTGATTAAATCGGATCTATAACGATTTCTTCCCACTTTCTGTTCGAATGTTTTATCTAATTCTATGTATCTGACCATATTCTCTAATAGTATGCAAACAATATACTAGATGTGTATAGAATGACAAAAAAAATTTGGAGTTAAAGAATTTTGGAAACCACTTTTTGTTTTCTTTGGATACTAAACAATCTTGAGAATCGAAACCTTAGGAGGATTTTTTTCTTTCCCTATTTTCTTTTTGTTTGGGAATGTGCTACCCCTTTCCTTAGTTGAGGTCTATAACAAATTTAGAGATTTCCCTTATGGAAAAATTTTATCCTTTTGTACCCTTCTGTGCGTGTAAAATTCTTAAGTCTTTATCCTTTCAGAATTCGTGAATTGTTGTGTGTTGTTGTTTGACATTTGAAAACCCCGAAACCTCAAATCTCAAAATCCCAAAGTGTTGATCCCACACCCTTTTACCTTTCAAAATTATGGAATTTTTGTGTGTTGTTCTTTGACATTTCAAACACCGAACCCTGAAACCATGAAATGTTAGTTCCTCGTTCCTTTTCGCAATTTCGAGAATTGTTTCACCTCTTCGAAATTCGGGAGTTCATGTATATTTTTGCTTGGTATTTGAAACGACGAACCCTGAATCTTGAAATTCTGAAGTGTTGGTCCCACAACCTTTCCCCTTTCGAAATTCAAGAGTTTTTGGGTATTGTTGTTGGGTATTTGAAACCTGAAACCTTGAATCCTAAAATCCCAAAATGTTAATTCCCCGTTCCTTTTCACAATTTTGGGAATTGTTTCACCTCTTCAGAATTCAGGAGTTGTTGTATATTTTTGTTTGGTATTTGAAACCCTGAAACCTGAATCTTGAAATTCCGAAGTGTTGGTCCCACATCCTTTCACATTTCGGAATTCAGGAGTTGTTGGGTATTGTTGTTGGGTATTTGAAACCCGAAACCCCGAATTCCGAAATCCCAAAATGTTAATTCCCCGTTCCTTTTCTTTTTTTGGAAGTTGTTGTATGTTAGAAGTTGAATTTTGAAATTCCGAAAACCCGAAGCCTGAAATCTCGAAGTGGTGGTCCCACATCCTTTCACCTTTCGGAATTCAGGACTTGTTGTGTATTGCTATTTGGTATTTGAAACCCCGAAACCCCGAATCCTGAAATACCGAAGTGTTGGTCCCACATCCTTTCACCTTTCAGAATTCCAGAGTTGTTGTGTATTGTTGTTCCGTATTTGAAACTTGAAACCCATAATACTGAAATCCCGAAATGTTAGTTCATCATTCCTTTTCACAATTTCGAGAATTGGTGTGTTTGATCGCATTTCAAAAGTTTATTTCTGTTGAAGTTTGGGCACTGGAACTAACAAGTCTCGAACCCTGAAACCCCAAAATGAGGGTCTCAAATTTCCTTTTTGATTTTCGAAAGTTTATGTATGTTGATGTTGGGCACTGGAACTCGCAAAGTTTCGAACCTCAAAATCCCGAAATGTGGGTCTCACCTTTCCTTTTTTGTATTTCGGAAGATTGTTATGTGTTGATGTTGGCTGTTATACTCAAAAAATCCCGAACTCTGAAATCCCGACATGCTGGTCACTTTTCGTGATTTCGGGAGTTTTTGTGTGTTGATTGGAAAATATTTCTCCCGATAAAAGGTATGGAAGTAACATACATGTTTACAAGTTTCTCATATAGTTAAATCTGTGTTGGTGTTATAGGCATCATCAAATAAGAAAATATTGTTAATTTTTACAAGACTTTAAATAACATTGAAGGGACAAGTAAACACTTATTGTATCGTCACATAGGAAGTTTCAAACTGCATAGTAAAGATAATCAATGACGGTAAGACCTCTAACAAACTTTCAGAGTCAAACTTTATAACAGAAGACTTAATTGCATGAATCTCGAAACTATGCAAGGATAATTGTACAAACATTTTTTTTTTTTTGACATTTTTTTGAGGTACATTACATATGGTCTCAGAGAAAAAGTTACAACACTGGGCCTGAACAGGGCCACATTGATTGCTTAGTATATATTTTGACTTTTGAAAAAACTAATAGATCTTGTGGATTACAAACAAAAATCTTTTATGTTTTTTGTTGAATAATGGCAGCTCAAGAAGGTGCATAAATTAGGGTGGAAGAGAATCTGCAACAAGGACCTCCTAGAGAACCAAGACAAAATAGTGATGGAATCTCACCCACGAAGGTGTTGGAAATAATGAGGAACCTTATTGTTGAATTATAGGTTTTCAAGGCTGACAATGAAAAATTGAAGAAGGCATAGCACGAAAAGCAAGAGATAAATGAAGTCCTGATGCATAGTATAGTAACCAAGAAAATTCCAAAATATGATAACCATGAGGAAGAGGTCATCAAAAGGGCCTCCAAGAATTTTGGTGCGGAAACAGAAAAAGGAGATAGTTTGTCTAAATGGACACCTTCAGCTGAAGACAAAACCATACCAAACAGAAAAAGAAAACAAACAGACCACCTTTAAGGAGAATTTAAAAATATTAGACCAACTACTTTTGATGGAGAATCCAGGACAGGGGAAGAAGCCAAGGCATGGTTGTTGGACATCAAAAAATACTTCCAAATCTACAACTATTCCAACAACATGTAGGTCAGAATGGCCATCTACAATCTTAAGGGGAAGGCCACCATTTGATGGCAGGACTTGAAATTGGCCAAGGGCCTAAAGGAGAAACAGTTGGAATGGTTTGACTTTAAGAAGTATTTTATGAAGCAATACCTTTCTAAAAGATATTATGAAAGGAAGACTAAATAATTCTATGAGTTACGAGTCAGACAAATGACGATGGAGGACCTTATAAATAAATTTTTGGAACTACTAAGGTTTGTACCATACATATGGGAGGATAAGGTAAAAATCCAATGATTCTTAAGTTGTTTACCACAGTCCTATAGGGACAAAATTGAGTTTGACAACCCCAAATCCTTGAGTGAGGCAATTAGGAAAGCATGAATGTGCTATGACCAGTATAAATAGTGGGTAGATTTTCCCAAGACTTGGAAGGTTAAGAAGCAAGATGGAATAAAAGAGTGGAAGAAGGGATACCAGCCATCTCCTTATGGCAATGCAACAAAAAGTTTCCCAAGGAAGGATTTTCACTCCAATCATCTGAATATGCAAGGTAGCAGTAAATCGATAAATCTGGGAATGAAGAATTTTGGGGACAAGTCCCGTGAGCCATTAAAGTGTTGGGAGTGTGGAGAGACTCACCTAAGGAGGAACTGTCCATGTTTAATTGCAGAAAACAGAACTGTTGTTCACAATTTGCAGGAAGCCTCAATAGTGGGTGACATGGGCAGAAGTCTATGTCCGATAAATGCAACCATAGATGGTCGACAAGCCAACCACAAGTCCTCGGTGGTATAAGTCGAAGGTAAAATCCATGACATTCGAATTTTTGTTTTAACTGACCCTGTAGCTACATTAAGTTATATTACTCCTGATGTAGTAGAGTCAAATAAACTTAAGAAACAAAAGCACGAGAAATATTCGCTTTTACAACTCACAAAAGGTGCTAAAATAAATGTAGTTAACTTTATTTCTGACTTTGAGTTTAGCTTTGATGGTCAAAATATAAGGACCAATCTGAACATCCTACCACTAGGGTGTTATGATATGATTATTGGGATGGATTGGTTGGAACAACATAAAGAAGTACTAGATTGTTATACAAAGATACTTAGATATAAAGATAATTTTGGCATTGTTAGAACAATCCAAGGAATACCAAAACCTGTATCAGTTAGACAAGTTTCAGCGATGCAACTCAAGAAAAGTATTAGAAAGGGATGTCGAGTTTACGCCATCCAAGTGACGAATCTATTAGAAAAAGAAGATAAGCCCAAGTTACAAGACTTTGTTGTCCTATGTGAATTCAGAGACATGTTTGTTGAGGAGATACCAGAATTACCTCCTATGAGAGAAATAGATTTCTCCATAGACATACTACCTGGATCAACCCCTATCTCAAAATCAACCTACCGAATGAGTCTACCAGAACTAGCAGAATTAAAAATACAATTATTAGAATTGTTGGACAAAGAGTATATCAGACCAAGTGTCTCACCATGGGGAGCACCAATCCTTTATATGAAAAAGAAAGATAGTACTCTAAGACTATGTATTGACTGTAGACAACTGAACAAAGTAACCATTAAGAACAAATACCCCTTACCGAGGATAAATGATTTCTTCAATCAAGTNGGGGGGGGCAGGATCTTCTCAAAATTGGATTTACGATCCGGTTATCATCAAGCTAGGATAAAGGACCAGGACATAAGCAAAACGGATTTTCGAACAAGATACAGACACTACGAGTTTGTAGTCATACCTTTCGGACTCACTAATGCACCAACCACATTTATGTGCTTAATGAATAGCATTTTCATCCAGTACTTAGACAAGTTCATAGTAGTATTTATTGATTTTATTCTGGTCTATTCTAAAATGGAGGAGGAACATGATGAACACTTATGAATAGTTCTGAAAACACTAAGAAAACACAAACTGTACGCAAAATTCGACAAATGTGATTTTTATCAAAAAGAAATACAATATTTAGGACATGTCATTTCCTTGGAAGGTATTGTCGTAGGCCTGGAAAAGATAAAAGACAAATTATGGAATGGCCAGTGACTGAGGATGTGGAAGACATCCAGTCATTCATGGGAATCACCAGATATTATTGCAGATTCATAGAAGGTTTCTTCAATATAGCCTACCCTATCACGTCATTACAAAAGAAAGGGACCAAGTTTAACTGGTCGCAAAAGTTTCTAGACAGTTTTGACAAGATAAAAGAATTATTGACATCAACACCCATGTTTAAGGTAGGAGACCCAGATAAAGACTTCAAAGTATGCGTTGATGCAGGTAAAGAGGGACTAGGTGGTGTTTTAACTCAGGAAGGGCACGTGATTTGTTATGAGTCCTGGAAATTAAAGGAACACGAGCGAAATTACGTCACTCATGACTTAGAATTGGCAGTAGTAATACATGCCTTAAAAATGTGGCGACATTATATAATGGGTATAAATTCTTACAATTGACGGATAATAGCCGGGTGAAATATCTCTTTAACCAACCAAACATTAATGCAAGATAAGCAAGGTGGCTAGCCTTCCTAAGAAAATTTGACTTGGAGGTCAGGCATATCAAGGGTAAGGTAAATAAAGTAGTCGATGCTTTAAGCCACATGATCCATGGGTTAATTGAGATAAACATCAGTAGGGAAGAAAGTGATTTGGAACAAAGAATAAGGATGACAGGTATCAATGATGGAAATTACAATAAGATAATGATAGAATTTCAAAATAGTATAGCAAACTCAGATAAACCAGATATAAGTATCGACAATAAGGGACTATTAAGATTTAAAAACAGACTTTACATACCAGATTCAACAGAGCTAAAATTAACTATTTTAGATGAAGTGCATAAGAAGCCATACTCCAGCCATTCAGGTTACCAGAATACAATAACATCACTCAGAAAACTATTTTACTAGCCTAATATGAAGGGCGAAGTAGCAAATTACTTTGCTGGGTGCCAAGATTGTTAGTAGGTTAAGGATGAACACTAGCATCGAGCCGGTCTATTACAACTATTACCAGTACTAGAATGGAAATAGGAGACCATATCGTTGGACTTTATAACAGGTTTGCCTAAAACTTAGAAACAGAATGATTCAATCATGGTTGTAATCGATAAACTCAATAAGTCTGCACACTTTATTCATGTGAATTCTACTTTTAAAGCTATTAACATTGCTAAAATATTCATGAAATAAATTTTTAGACTGCATGGTATTCCTAAAATGGTGATTTCAGATAGAGACGTAAAATTCAGATCCACTTTTTGGAAGGAATTGTTTGCAGGGATGAATACTAATTTGAATTTCTGTATGAGTTATCATCCACAAATGAATGGCTAGACCAAAAGGAAAAACCAAATCATAGAGGATATGCTCCACATGTATGTAAGAACAAAGCCGAACAAGTGGGAAGACTGCCTACACTTGGTAGAATTTGCATAGAATAATGGGTACCAAACTTCGGCTAAGTTGAGACCTTTTGAAATATTGTACGACATAAAGTGTACAACTCCAATTAGTTGGGATAACCCGGCTGAAAGACTCATCATTGGACTAGAGATGCTCCAAGAAATGGAGAACATGGTAAAAAGGGTACAACAGAACTTGAAAGAAGCAGAGGACAGACATAAGAGCTATGAAGATCAGAAAAGAAGACACTTGGAATTTCAAGTGGGAGACCATGTTTATTTGAAGGTCAAAGCTCGCAAAATATTGCTGAAGTTGGGGAACTGTGCCAAGATGGCACCCAGGTTTTGTGGTCCATTCAAGATATTAGCTTGAATTGGACCCGTAGCATATCATCTTGCACTTCCAGCTATTCTATGAATTCATAATGTATATCATGCTTCTTTTTTGAAAAAGTATAGTCATGACCCTACTCATATCATTGATTGTAACTTGGTGCAGGTGGAAACTGAGGGAGATTTCTAGGTGGAACCCCTATGCATTCTGTACTAGAGAGAAATAACACTTCAGAACAGAGCCGTTACTCAGGTAAAGGTGCAATGGAAGCACTTTAGTCCTAAGGAGGCCACCTAGGAATTGGAGGGAGATTTGTAGAAATCTCATCCAATCCTATTCCAGGAAAGGAATGAACACCGAGGACAGTGTTTTATTGAAGGGTGAAAGGATGTGCCATCCCCTAAAAATAAAATATTTTTATTTTTGTGTGTTGGAAATTTATTTTCGTTTTTGGCAAATTCAAATCTGGAAAACTTTTGCCATTTATGGCAATTCCGAATTTCAAATTTAATAATTGTATTTAATTATTGTGACTGTTGAGTAGAGATATGTTTGGACTCAACTAACTATTTGACTATGACACTTTTATCACAACAAAATATTTATATTAAATGTAGGAGGACAAATGGAACAACCAAGTTAAAAATCAGCTGACCATGACTCCATGTGTGGGAAACATGTTGGAACTACCTCTAGGATGATTATGAGAAGTGGAAAATCATAGATTTGGCCACTGACAACCCCTAAAAATCAACGATTAAGAGAGTTGCGAAAATCCATAAAGGAGGGAAAAAGACCCAGGAAAAATATTGATAAATAACATATGCAAGGAGGCAGGACATTGCGAAGTATGCTGGGAAAGGATTCCTGAGCTTCCTTGTTGTTATGAACACTTTGGTTTGAGTGTGAGGCAAGAGGATCCTACTGAAACAGAATTGCCTTGTTGTTATGAGAACTATTGATTAAGTGTGAGGCAAGAGGATAGCTTTTCGAATTGAAGGACATTCCTGAGGAGGATTTTCCAAGTTCACCCTCATGGATTCGTGGTCAGGCTACGGGGTGAATCAGGAAGGTAGATTTAGCTGCCCCATTCTACGGTTGGGAGGAACATGGTTCTTCCTTTTGTCTTCCTGCGGATTGGATTCATATATGTTAATTTTTCTCTCTCCATTATGAATGTCTATGTATTTCGATGTTATGTGCCTATTGAATCTGAACTGGAATAAGTTACATTCTCTGTCTCTGTAACTTTTTTTCCATCTGGTGTATTATATCTGATTAAATCGGATCTATAAAAATTTCTTCCCACTTTTTGTTCAAATGTTTTATCTGATGTTATGTATCTGATCATATTCTCTAACAATATGCAAATAATATACTAGATGTGTATAGAATGACAAAAAAAATTGGGAGTTAAAGTATATTGGAAACCCCTTTTTGTTTTCTTTGGATAGTAAACAATCTTGAGAATTGACACCTTCGGAGGATTTTTTGCTTTCCCTATTTTCTTTTCATTTGAGAATGGGCTACCCCTTTCCTTAATCAAGTTCTATGACAAATTTAGAGATTTCCCTTACGAAAAACTTTTATTCTTTTGTACCCTTCTGTATGTGTAAAATTCTTAAGTCTTTATGCTTTTGAAATTCAGGAATTGTTGTGTGTTGTTGTTTGACATTTGAAACCCCAAAACCCTGAACCCTAAAATCCTGAAATGTTAGTTCCTCATTCCTTTTCACAATCTCAGGAATTGTTTCACCTATTCGGAATTCGAGAGTTGTTGTGTATTGTTGTTCTGTATTTGAAACCCTGAACCCCGAATACTGAAATTTTGAAGTTTTGGTCCCACATCTTTTCCCCTTTTGGAATTCGGGAGTTGTTGGGTATTTTTGTTGGGCATTTGAAACCTAAAACCCCAAATCCCGAAATCTCAAAATGTTAATTCCCTGTTCCTTTTCACAATTTGGGGAATTGTTTCACCTCTTCAGAATTCGAGAGTTGTTGTGTATTGTTGTTTGGTATTTGAAACCCCGAACCCTGAATCCCAAAATTCTGAAGTGTTGGGCCACATCCTTTCACCATTCGAAATTCAAGAGTTGTTGGTTATTGTTGTTGGGTATTTCAAACCCAAAACCCCGAATCCTGAAATCTGGAAATGTTAATTCCCCGTTCCTTTTCTCTTTTCAGAAGTTGTTGTATGTTAAAAGTTGATTGTTGAAACCCCGAAACCTCGAAGCCTGAAATCCTGAAGTGGTGGTCCCACATCCTTTCACCTTTTGGAATTTGGGACTTATTGTGTATTTTTGTTTGGTATTTGAAACCCCAGAACCCCGAATACTGAAATCCTGAAGTGTTGGTCCCACATCCTTTCACCTTTCGGAATTTGGGAGTTGTTGTGTATTTTTGTTGGGTATTTGAAACCCAAAACCCCAAATCCTGAAATCTTGAAAGGTTAGTCCCCTGGTCCTTTTCGCAATTTCGGAAATTGTTGTGTTTGATCGCATTTCAGAAGTTTGTTTATGTTGAAGTTTGGGCACTAGAACTCAAAAGTCCCGAACCCCGAAACCCCAAAATGCGGGTGTCACCTTTCCTTTTATCTTTTTGGAAGTTTGTGTATGTTGATGTTGGGACTGGAACTTGTGAAGTTTTGAACACTTAAATCTCGAAATGCAGGTCTCACCTTTCCTTTTTTGCATTTTGAAAGATTGTTATGCATTGATGTTGGTTGTTGTACTCGTAAAATCCTAAACTTTGAAATCTCGACATGCTGGTGACTTTTCGTGATTTTGGGAGTTGTTGTGTGCTGATTGTAGAATCTTCCTCCTGATCAGAGGTATGGAAGTAACATACATGTTTACAAGTCACTCGTATAGCTAAATCCGTTCTAGTGTTATAGGCATCATCAAATAAGAAAATATTGGTAATTTTTACAAAACTTTATATAACATTGAAGGGAGGAGTATACACTTATTGTATTGTTGGGTAGGAAGTTTCAAGTTTCATAGTAAACACAATCAACGACTGTAATGCCTCTAAAAAACTTTCATACTCAAGCTTTATAACATAATACTTAATTGCGTGAATCTCTAAACTATGCAAGGATAATTGTACAAACAATTTTTTTTTTATGACTGTTTTTTGAGGTACATTACATATCATCATACTCAACCTGTATATCTATGAGAGTTTTCTTCATCCATAGAACATGTGTACAAATTGTTGTTGCTGCAATATACTCTACCTTAGTTGTATATAAGGATATTGATTATTGTTGCTTACTTAACCATGCTAGTAAACACTCACCCAAATAGAACATTTCTCCACTAGTGCTTCGTCGGTCATCAATGCAACCTTCCCAATCTACATCTGTGTAGGAAATTATTGATAGATCATTTCCTTTTGGATACCATAATCCAAAATATTTTTCTCCTTTGAGATATATGAATATCCTCTTCATTTCTGATACATGTTACTCCTTTGGTGTTGCTTGAAATCATGTCACGTGTCCAAATGCCTGCATTACATATGGTCTGGATGATGTCACATATAGTAACATACGAATCATTGACCTGTATTTCCTCTGGTCTATAGAATTTTAATCATCATCTTTGCACAACTTGCAACTAGTTTTCGTAGGAGTGGTAGCTAGTTTGCAATCGTCCATTCCGAACGTATTTATTATTTCTCTGATATACTTAGTTAGAGAAATAAAAATTCCTTGGTTTCTTTGACATATATGAAGAACCAAAAATAAGGATAGTTCTCCAGTTAATGACATTTCAAATTCGTTCTACATATCCTTTGCAAATTTCTGGCTTTACCTATAATGTACCCCAAATTTCCAAAATAAAAAATCTGATAGGTGCATTAATACTTCTTTACTCAACTATACTTAATCGTATAAAAATTGTAATCATTGCTATCGGAATAAGAATCCTACTTATTCATAGTTACAATAAACTAATAGCAAGGTAGTTAACCTCCTCATAAAGTTTCCTCTTATTAAACTAATCCGGTAATTGTCATAACAATTTGTTCTAACAGTCTAGAGTTTAAAACTACTCATGGAACATGTGCAATTTGATTGTTTCTACAAGTCCATAGTAATTCTATCCTAACAGGATTCTTCCTTTGTAAAGGAAAAGGTACTTTTAAAAAAAAAATATCTTTTATAAAGGCCTTAACACCTTCCACTATATCTGACATGTGAATACCTTAAAAACTCATCATAACTAGTCCCATACCATAAGTTCCCTTAACAAACTCTTATCACCCGTGTATTGAGTTAACTTGGAGATATAGTTGGGACATACAACCCTTACCCTCTGTCTATGAATATATATATAAAGTCTCTATATCTATAGCCATACTAGGCAACAATTTTTTCTTGAATTTATAATATATAAATTATTGTATATCTGCCCAAAGTAAATAACGATTGTTAAGAACCAAACAACAATATAGCATAGAAAAACCTCAGGAAAAGTACTCAACGCCTTGAAAAAGAGATAATTTCAGATAATAAGCCTCTTCGAGGGGGCAACCTCCTTTTACCCCACTTAAATGTTCAATTACAAGATGA
>ML776656.1:765758-785736 GCA_009831015.1 Picea engelmannii | reverse complement strand
ATATATATATATATATGGTACATATTTTGGTTATCATCGTAAACTTATATTGTTCTATATAGATTGAATACAAACCTTTAAAGGCATACATAAAATTTCCTGTAGTTTTAAACTTATGGTCATTCGACCTAGAAAAAAAAATGTAATGATTCTTTATGCATACTTCTCCTTAACCCTACATTCATACTTGTACCACAATATTTCTAATAACAACCACAAATTGAAACTAATATTTGTTTTCCTATTGAGGTATGGAGAGTGCATCACATGAATAGGAAACACTTCATACATTTATCAATAGCTAACACACAAAACAATTTTCTTAACTCTATTTAATAAATAAATTCACACAGTAAATACTTTTCCTATGATTCACTTCATTCTACTAGCCAATAATCCAATAAAACAATTCAGTAAGGATTAGGTATATATACATATCTGAACAAAGTGTTGGGACAACAAATGGAACAACCAATTTCCTCCCAATCTTAGAACGAAACAACCAATCTAATTGTTCCGTTCACCCCCCAACTTGACCATGAACCCATGAGGGCCAACTCTAGAACTCCTCCTTAGCATTAGTACTTCAGTTTCAGAAAAACATGTCCTTGCCTCAGAATTAGAAGACAATGTTCATAACAACAAGAGATAATTATTCTCCCCAGCATACTAGGCAACATCCTGCCTCCTCTCATATGTTATATACCCAAAACAATTTGAGCCTAGGTCTTTTCCACTTGAGAATTTTTGCAGCTTTCCAAATCCCTGATTTTCAGGGGTTGCCAATCGCCAAATTCTTGTTTTCCACTTGTAACATTCAGCCGTGAGGTAGTTCCAACATGTTCCCCACTCATGGAGTCTTGGTCAGCTAATTTTAACTTGGAAGTTCCATTTTTTCATCAACAATAAATATAAAAATATTTGTTTCTTACAAGTGTAATGAACCCCATATTGACCAATTTTTTTTTTTGTTTACATAGTTTTCTTGGTAGAATAAGGGTCCTACTTATGTCATCATGATGTTGATTTGATCATCACTCTCTATAATAACTTTGTTTTAAAATTTTATTACAAAGTCCATGTTATAAACTCTTAATTTCTCTAATTCACCACAAGAATTCTTAATCGTGTCATGATTAGGAGGTTATAAGGAAAGGATCCCCAAAACTATTTGGAAAACCCCTTTGTATTTTTTTTAATCTATACTCGAATACCTGTAGGATGCACACCTAACGAAAATATTATAATACATGTTGCAACTCATTATAATGTCACAAGACTTTAAGTCACGCATAAGTACACCAACGGAGTTATGGTAGGAATGCCTTAAATAATACTTAAATTATGAAGGACCTGGGGTGGGGTTCCTCTTACACCGGAAAACTAACCTAACTACCAAGATCTAGTTAGAATTGATCGTTGATTGTAGTGCAGGTACGAGATCCAAAGGCCAATGAAAGATTACAACTAAGCTATGTCGGTTGTCTCGGAATTACACCAAGGGGTAAGAACAATTTGGTTCAGATTTGAGTCATGATGGTGTCCCATTGCAACCTCCTTTAAATGGATTAGAAGTGTTATTGTTGTTAAAGTTAAGGCTCTATAAAATCACTAAAATTCATCCCATGAATCCCTATGTAATTCTTGGCTTCATACTCCAAGTGTCAAAACACACTGCCATGGTCACATGGAAATCCATCCTCCACACCCCTTACATTTACTACGAGGTGAGAAGGTGTCGATCAGGGTTAAGGTAGGTTTGTCTCTTTGTCATTCCTAAGTTTTCCCAAAGAGGTTCATCATGACCCCTTTCAGAGGCGAAGAATGTGAGCGAAGGAGGTTACTCCATGATGTAACTCTCGGCGTGACCCTATGCCCTGGTAAGTTCTTTAAGAAAATTCTGAGATAGATAAGAGAAAAGGGAGAAGAAGATATTTAGAAAAGTTTAAGCATTATGGTATTTTGTCAAAGGTAGTGTTTTTCCCTTTTTGTTTTTCATGTCCTTCCTTTCGTCACTTTCTCTTCATCATTTTTCTAAAATCACCCTGTAATCCCGGGAAACGCTTCCACGACGAGATTGTTGGAAACCCCTTCTTGGTTAGTCATTTTGAGGTCCCTCTATAGTAGCCAAAAAACCCTTTTGGAATGAGGGTTAATCAAAGAATATTCCTCTTATTGTAAAAATACCTAAGACGTAGTATAAGTTTATCAGATTGTTTTGTTATTCCTGTTATCGTTCTTCCTCAAGACATCTTACGGAGAGGGGTTGTCTCTGTGTATAGTTAATGATGTGGGTTATTTATATTTGGTAGGAATATTGTTATATTCCTTTTATATATTTCTTCTGAATGAATGGAGTCATTATCCTGTAGCTTTATTCGACCTTCGGTTGGTCCATCTATTACCATTGTCATATCTTGTTTCCGGGGTATCTTGAATATTTTACTGGAAGTCCTATAGCATAAACATTTCGTATGTATCATGATTCCTATGTAAATCTTGATGGAGATGATTTATTTCCATTATTTATACACCACAACATGATGAATCCTCTTTTACTATTGATTTTGTATCTCTATTCATTATAATTTCGATTCATAATTGAATTATACTTAACTCTTTAATCGTGTCGATATACCGTGTGAGGAGTCTATAAATTATTTTGTTTGCTTTCTATTGTAGCAAGGTTTGTACTATTTTCAAGTTACGGGTTTCATTTATCAAACTGTTATTGTCACTAATGATGGGCCTTTCTCTTCCAAGGACCCATCAGAGATGGTACCATGACCTCCTCCCTTGGCTCGAACGTCTAAACAAATAGCAGGTGAAGAAGCAAAGAATTTGGACCCGTGTCTCAACAAGATAAGTATCTTTCTAAAAGCAAATCATTGGTTTAATTTTTTATAGTTTTATGGAAATTCACTTTTCTTCTCTACTTATATTTTGAATAAATACTAATGTTTATAGGGTTTGATTTCTTGTAGGGTCTCTGTTCGTGCAAATATCAGATGCCCGTCACTGCCTCTAGCGCAAAAGGTATTCGGGTTCCAATCCCTCTCACATCTTGGCTAACTCTATAGGTGCTATCGTCGTTCAAGGAGATCATGATTTAACGAACTCTATTATAACTAGTTTGAGTCTAGTGTATCATTCATTCAAGTAAACCCTTAAGGTCATTCTTCTATTAATGACGTTACACCAGTTTTCCTATATGAGTATTGATTCTGTAATTGAATACATATTTTGGCCATTATGTAATATACTTTTCTCCTTGAAGGGTTAGAAAGACAATCGTGGTTGAATTTAATCAGAATGATAATCTGTGGCAAAGTATTTTTGTCCTTTAAAATTTGAACACGGTACTTACCATTTATGCTACTCAACTATGTTCTAAACCATTAGCCTAACTTGTTATAGAAAGTGTTGAGTCTCGATATTGACACCTCTATTACCCTATATTATCTCTGTCTGAGTCAATTTTACCTATGCTATGTGT
The DNA here is from genome assembly GCA_009831015.1 of Picea engelmannii. Lineage (NCBI taxonomy): Eukaryota > Viridiplantae > Streptophyta > Pinopsida > Pinales > Pinaceae > Picea > Picea engelmannii. Next base: position 782,240 of record ML776656.1, on the reverse strand, counting down.
ATCTAATTGATTTTATCCTCCGTAAATCCACTTGATTACCTTGTTTATGTGCATAAGGGGTAAATTATGATTAAGGCATGATTTTTTTAATTTTCTTTAGTTAATTCGATTAAATTTTTTATTTTGTGTGATCCTAATCGTTTGAATCCTAAGCAGTTTTGAACTGGTACCCAAAGCTCCACCTATTTCGGTACTTCACACTCTGCACTATTCAAGTACCGACACTTGTTCTATGCTAATCCGGTACTCATGGCTATGATTGTGTGTATCCCAGTACTAAACAACTACTTATAGGATTTTGGTACCAACATTATGGTATTGGATTTTCACCTCACTTTAGGGTAGACGATGATGAATATAAAAATTCAGGGATATGGGTTTTGTGAAGAAATGTGTTTTCATGCAGAGATGTGAGCCAGAATCTCCATATCTCACACACGTGGAGATCCTGCTCAGGGAGAACAATCCATCCTAAATCATTGCCAATTTTCCAGAAATTCCAAGATCATGCCCAGATTCGTGGGAAATACATTTCTTTGATTAGCTAATTGGTTATAATCGACCTCCATTGCTGGAAAATGGTTTTGATTTGTATGGATTGTCTAGATCCAAAATTTTAATGTAAAAATCATATAAATTGAGTGATGGCTCTAAGACAAAGGGGAGGAATTAGTATGTTGGAAATTAGATTTCTGAACCAACTCTTTTTGTAAATTCATTTGTTGAAGATCAATGGAAGTTTGAATTCAAGGATATTGTGTCTCTTAGAATTTAGAATTTGATGATATAAAATCTTCCATGTTGGCATCGACAAGGGCCATCGATCCAACTTGGTAAGATCATTGTAAATTATTAGTGTGTATTTCTATTTTCTGTACTTGTTGTTTTGATTTCATTTCTGATTTCACTATTAGAATTGATTGCAAAGTGTGGCAACACAAAAAACGTTGGGAGTCCATCATTCTAATTACATAAGCCATCAAATGGAGCATCTCATTAACACTTATGTTTGATATGTAGAAATGAAGTAATTTGAAGATTGTAAGACTGGATTAAATTTTTCTTTGTGATGCATCAATTGATTTTGAAGAGTGTGTAGAATTACATAAGATTTTCTTGCAAGTTTGAAGTGAGTTGTTACAGGAAATGAGATAAGACTTCATATCTCACCTTCATGCACCATATAATGAAGCCTCTCAATTATATTGACAATTTTTTGTACTACACAGGTTTGATTGGAGTGAATAGAGTTATGATTGCTTTTTGTTTAAGAGTGAATTGTTGATTATTGTTTTCAATTGCTACATGGAATAAGATCTGATTTCATATCTTCTTTCATGAGAATATAATGAACAGATTTGTTATGTGAGCAAGAGTCTTTTCAATTGAGTGTTTGCTTGCAAGTTTTACTATGAGCTTTATCTTCTGTTATTGTTGAAGTGTGCCCAAATTTGCTTGTTAGTTGTTGTTAAGGATAGTAGCTACAGATAATTGAATCAAATTCCATCTTTCCACTTCATGAGCTTGTAAATGGACAAGGCATTATCTGCGCAAAATATTTTGAGTGCATGATTGCAAGTTTTTCTTTCTAATTTTTGAATTGTGTGAAGAGTGTTATCTTTAAAGTGTGAAAACAAAGTATTGGTTTTAGATGGGTTTCTTGATTGAACTATACTCATCAGACATATGAACCTATCTGTTATAGACACATATAATGCATCAACTCTACTGATTACGAATCCTAGTTGATAATTTATGTTTGGCGATATATTATGCAAATAATTGCACCAACATTTTGGCATCGTTGTCGGGGAGTTGTAAACCGTAATAGTTAGTATTTGGATTAGATTGCTTTAATGGTTTTGGATTGGATGACCTAAGGCTGTAGAGAAATTGGTAACACATGTGGGGAGAGCCCACGCATGCACTTTGGTGGGGTTTCTCCAAAGTTAGGTTTCCCTCTCTTCTTTTAATGCAAGTGTGTTTTTCATTTATTTATGCAAAATTGTGTTTTCATGATGGGTTAACTTGTGTGAATAGATAACCTGGTGATAGAAGGATCCCAGTAACACAAGGAGTTCAAGTTTGGTGTGTTTTATTGCAAATAGTTTTAATTTCTTAGTTTTAATATTCAAATATCTTATGATAAATCATGTTTGGGGTGTTGTAAGAACCCCTGAGTACTAAGTTGTGTTGTGAGACAGGGATCATCAACAAGCTAGAGTAATTCAAGGATGATCAAGAGCTTGATGAATTTTCCTCCAAGAAATTTCCCACATTCTAGCAGTAGCTGGGATATCCACCTCTCAGGAAGAGCATATCTTGACAGTAGTCAAGGATTTAGTTGTCTCTCCACAAGAAGACTTAGAAGTCTCGTCGGATTCCTCATGTCAATTTGTTGAGGAGACTAAAGAATCATGAATATAATGCAATCAAGAGCAACCATTGGAACCTGATATTGAGGATTTCTTAGCATGCCTCTCAGCAGATCTTGTATGTACCTTAGAGACCACTCATCTTGAAGAAAATAGTCTACATGGCATGGAAAAGGAGGACATGTTGTGTGACCTAACAAAGAAGGGAAACACGAATATCTTGATCCTATTGAAAGATGGTTCCAATTAGTTGTGAGGTCACACTAATCTTTTACTTTTGATTATTGTTTGATCTCATCATCAAAGAAACTGGTCCTTCATACTCTTGTATGCATTAAAATTTATATTTTAAACCCAAGTATGGATATATTTCTAACCCTGTTACGAACATGGCTTCACTGGAAGTATTCTTGTACTTGAAGGACATTTTCTTTTATTCAGTTAGAGTATGATGATTAATAAATAAATAAATGTTGCAATGCAAACTATCTTTCATACTTTTCATAAATGGGAATGCTAAAAGCTAATTAAGCAATCAGTTTAAGATCTTTTGTTCCGATAGTAGATCTCTTTTAAAGTTATGATAATTTTGTTTGGAATCTTATGAGAAGGGAATATCTTCACCCTCCAAATGCACACATAATACTGGAAGGGTTTCAAAAGTGGAGAAGGCATCCTAGTTAACAAAATATAACACTTAAGTGAGTGTTTCATGACCTATTTCTACAAATTTCTTCTTTTCCCTTAAGTTGTTAAAAATGATGCATTTATGCTTTATCATTACCTATCTATTTTAAGACAACTATTTCACAAGGATGATTAATTAAGTGATATTTTTAATAGCAGCTGAAACTGAATGTTAATTCCAAACTATTTTATTCATAGTTATATTTCAACTTTTGACACTTTCCCTAAATTTTTTGTTTGTAAGCAGGAATAAAAATTTAGTTTTAATTGGTTCTATTGGTTTGTTTTTTTAGAATATGTTCGCAACCCTCTAAGGAGCAATTTTTCAGCATCTCACATTGTTTGCATGAGGCCATGCAAAACCTCAAGCATGGGGGAGTGGTTGCTGAAACAATAATAGTTAGGTTCATCTTCTAATAAAAATGAAGTGCCAACATGAGTAGTGATCAACATGGTTCCAAAAGAGGAGGGTTCTAAATCTCAACATATGGTCATCCAATTACATAACACCCTCTTGTCACAAAGCTTGCAGCCCAACCACAAAATTCCTTTACATTATTTTGATGCAAACTCAAAGTTCCTGCATCTAGTGTTGGTATTTGTTCCATCTACATGGTTTCCAGTTGAATCAGATCACAAGTCCTCTTCCAAAACATCGTAAAATATCAGCTACTTCTACAAGGTGCAACCTACAAAATTTGCAGAAGCACTAGGTCTGTGCTCATCCAGTACTGAACAACATTTATGCGCTATTCTAGTATTTGTCATAAACCTATGTTCAACTGGTACTCAGGTGATCTGGTATTGGTAATAAGGTGTTGGTAGCTCTTATGATATCTTCAAGTTTTGCTGCTCTATTTAAGTGCTAGGACATATAAATTCAACATTTTTCATTTTACTAAAGAAATTAGACTAATTATGGAATGAACATATGGTTACTCTCAATTATTGTACACTAACTACCATGAACTTGTGCAAGCCCTCGTATACATATCGTCACTCTATTTCTGCCCCCTGTTAATTATTTTCATTTTTCTATTCAGGTACTGCAGAAACCTGCTCCATTACTTATCTAGTACTGATGCCAAAATGATATGATCTTTGTCATCTGCTTAACATTGTTTTCACTTTAGGTAATTGGAGGTATGGGTTAATATCTTCATGTTATTTCTATCAAGGATCATTTAAGTCTTGTGTTGAATTATTTTTTACTCGCATATGCATCTTCCTCCTACATTTCTACACTCAACCCTAAATGAATCATCCTTGCTATCCTTTAAAGAATATAATTTTCACATTTAGTTCTATATGATAATGGGTTCACTTGTTTTATTAACTCATCATTTTGAAGAAGTGATTGCTAATTGAAATATCCATTGAAAAGTGGTAACACCATTATGTCAAATACTAACCTAGTTGATTCACACAATTTTTTATCCAAGTTTTTCTTGGGGGGTATTGATGAAAACCTGATGTGGTGGACTGCCCTTGCAAAACCACAATGAACTTTCATGAGAGCCCTAATAGGATTAAATAGAGGGGCATCTTTGTCATTATCCGAGATGTTCCATTATACATTGAATAGATGAGATTTAAGTTGAATGTGGATGATGTCATCCTTGGGATAATTGCAAACAATTAATTATGTGCCTAATAACTCTAAAACACTCTCGTACCACCTTCCTTCCTTATACTCTAAAAATGTCAATGAACAATATACATCATTCTAAATATTTTGAGTAATATAATAAAAAGAAAGTATCAGGAAGTACAAGTAAACCCGCCGAGGTACTGAACAGGCCTATTGGCAGCAGGGCCATGCTTGTATGGTACTAAGGTAATCCTGTCGGGGTACTGAATAGGCTTGCTGGTAGCAGGGCTATGCCGAGTAAAGGGAGTTGAAAAACATAAAGTGCACACTTAAAACTAAAAAACAACCCTTGGGTACCATTTTGAATCATTATCAAATCAAGGCTAGGAGATGAACTTTATATCCCTTAGATCATGTTCTTAAGAACCTTCAAGTATCCACTTTAGATTTCTATCTTTAAAATAAATAGGTTTGCATGAGAAGTGGGACCCTGAGTATGTGTAATTCACCTTACATAAGCAAGAAGAACTTCATCTCTAAAAACTTGGATAAGAAATGAGTTAATCATCTTTGGATGTATTCTTTTATGTGTTCCTCTCTTCAAATGAGATCTAAACTATGCTTATATCACTTTTGTTTTAAAGATAATCTAGCTAGGGGGGTGGGGGGGGCTATTAGTCAAAGTCATTATGAAAAATATTCGCCACTATCCTATAATCATATTATAGTCATATCCAACCCTTTCTCCTAACTTTGACCGAAAACATATTGGATAAGAATTAACGTCAAATCAGTAACAGATCTAATCTATTATCAATGACTCCACTTTTCTATCATAACTACTTTTCCAAGGGTAAGAAGTGTGAAGCATGGGCTATGAAGTTTATATTGTATAACAATAACTTAGGAGTTGAAGAAGGGTGGAATGTCAATAATGCTTGATCAAGTGAGGAGTACCGTCAATTTTGAAATTGTGAAGATCATTGTTGCATGAGGACATCCAATGACTTAAGCATGGGGGAATGTTGAGTCTCAATATTGACACCTCTATTACCCTATATTATCTTTGTCTGAGTCAATTTTACCTATGCTATGTGTATCTAATTGATTGTTTCCTCCATAAATACACTTGATTACCTTGTTCATGTGCATAAGGGGTAAATTATGATTAAGGCATGATTTGTTTAATTTTCTTTAGTTAATTCGATTAAATGTTTGATTTTGTGTGATCCTAATCCTTTGACTCCTAAGCAGTTTTGATCTAGTACCCAAAGCTCCACCTAGTTAGGTACTGCACACTCTATGATATTCCAATACCAACACCTGTTATGTGCTAATCCAGTACTTATGGCTATGACTGTATGTATTCCATTACTAAACAACTACCTACAGGATTCTGGTACCAACATTCTGGTACTAGATTTTCACCTCGAGTTTCGGGCAGATGACGATGAATATAAAAATTTGGGGCCATGGGTTTTATCTAGAAATGTGTTTTCATGCAAACTCATGGGCCGGAATCTCCATATCTCACACATGTGGCAGTCCAGCTCAGGGGGAACAATCCATCATAAATCTTTGCCAATTTTCAGGAAATTCCAGGATCATGCCCAAATTTGTGGGAAATACATTTCCTTGATTAGGTAATTGGTTATAATTGACCTCCATTGCTGGAAAATGGTTTTTATTTGTATGGATTGTCTAGATACAAATTTGTAATGTAAAAATTATATAAATTGAGTGATGGCTCTAAGCCAAAGGGGAGGAATTAGTATGGTGGAAATTGGATTTATGAACCAACTCTTTTTGTAAATTCATTTGTTGTAGATCAATGGAAGTTTTAATTCAAGGATATTGTGTGTCTCTTAGAATTTATAATTTTCTTATCTAAAAGCTTCCATGTTGGCATCGGCAAGGGCCACCGATCTAGCTTGGTAAGCTCATTTTAAATTATTAGTGTACATTTCTATTTTCTGTACTTGTTGTTTTGATTTCATTTCTAACCTCACTATTAGAATTGATTGCAAAGTGTGGCAACACATAAACAGTTGGGAGTCCATCATTCTAATTACATAAGCCATCAAATGGAACATCTTATTAACACTTATGTTTATTGTGTAGAAATGAAGTAATTGCAAGATTGTAAGATTGTATTAAATTTTTGCTTGTGATGCATCAATTGATTTTGAAGAGTGTGCAGAATTAGATAAGAATTTCTTGCAAGTTTGAAGTGAGTCATTATAGGAAATGAGATAAGACTTCATATCTCACCTTCATTCACCATATAATGAAGCCTCTCAATTATATTGACAATTTTTTGTACTACACAGGTTTGATTGGAGTGAATAGAGTTATGATTGCTTTTTGTTTAAGAGTGAATTTTTGTTTATTGTTTTCAATTTCTATAGGGAATAAGATCTGATTTCATCTCTTCTTTCATGAGCATATAATGAACAGATCTGTTATGTGAGCAAGAGTCTTTTCAATTGAGTTTTTGCTTGCAAGTTTTACTATGAGATTTATCTTCTGTTATTGTTGAAGTGTGCCCAAATTTGCTCTTTAGTTTTTGTTAAGGATAGTAGCTATAGATAATTGAATCAAAGTCCATCTTTCCACTTCATGAGCTCTTAAATGGACAAGGCATTATCTGAGAAAAATATTTTGAGTGCATGATTGCAAGTTTTTCTTTCTAATTTTTGAATTGTGTGAAGAGTGTTATCTTTAAAGTGTGAAAACAAAGTACTGGGTTTAGATGGTTTTCTTCATTGAGATATACTCATCAAACATAGGAACCTATCTATTATCAACACATATAGTGCAGCAACTCTACTGATTACGAATCTCGGTTGATAATTTATGTTTGGTAATATATTATGCAAATAATTGCACCAACAGAAAGGAAAAGAGGTTTACCATACTTTAGCAATGGATTCACTGTTATATTTGGCCTACTGTATTCACTTGAATTGGATGAAGTATAATGGATGTTTCTTTAACTAGAGTATTCCAACTCTTATTTCTTTAAAGTATAGTCAAGGATTGTGTGTTCGTCGAATATTTATCATATTCACAGTATAGGAGGAACTTCTTATTAATACATACATACATATAATTGCATATACACATTTGTTTGTGTAGGCGATAGATTCTGTACTTCTTTATCATGCCTACCCATAGTAATTACGAATATATTTGTTGCAAGTCTATGGTGGAATTGTATTGACTCAGAGTGGCTTAAATTTACACAAAGTGGTAGATAGCATTTGATTTTTATTTATGAATCTGAAGTTGTTTTACAACAAATAAACTTACCCTAAATATATATTTATATATATAGATTCAATCTGTTCATGCCTAGATATCTTACACCAGAAATTGTGTTGTATATGAATTACCTTTGTTATAACAGAAACCCAACTACATAAATTTTATACTTTGGTCACATAAATCCATTTGATTGTCCTTGGAAGACATTCGATTAATTTCTAACATTTGAACAGATTCAACTTTAGTCATCAAGAGTTACTCCATAATTATTTTCTAACTATTATGTTCAGAGGTTTGGCTTCACAAATGCGTATAATCAAACAATTTTTCGCTCAAGTTATTGTGTACATACAAACTTTAGTAATTTCTCTACATCTGGAACTAATCCATCCCACAGAGATAGGAATAATTAAATTTAGATACAGTAAGTATCTTACATCATCTATACGACCATTAAAATAGAAAAATGAAAGTCATTTCAGTTCAGATCTAACAAGTACAAGACATTAGATAGAAAATCATTCAGGCAGAGAAGAAGTAGAGTAACATATTTTAACTAACTTGCGGGAAGACAAAGGGAACAACCACATTCCTCCCAACCGTAGAACTGGGTAGCCAAATCACTTGCCCGGTTGACCCCTTAGCCTGACCATGAATCCATGAGGGTGAACTTGGAAAAATCCTCCTCAACAAAGTCCTCAACTATAACATATTCCTCTTGCCTCACACTCAATCAGTAGTGTTCATAACAAAAAGAAGAAAAAAATCCATAGTCTCCCTTCTTCCCAACATACTAGGCAGAGTCCTGCCTCCTCACATATGCTATATATCCAAACAATCCTTTTTTCCTAGGTCATCCTTACCCCCTTGGGAATTTTCATAGATTTCTAAATGCCTGAATTTTAGGGGCTACCAATGGCCAAATCTATGATTTTTCACTTGTAATAATCAGCCCAGAGATAGTTCCCATCTGTTCCCCACTGATGGAGTCATGGTCAACTGATTTTAACTTGGTTGTTCCATTTGTCCTCCTACAATTAATATAAAATTTCATGTTCTCATACAAGTGTCATAGTCAAATATTTAGTTGGGTCAAATCACATCCCTACCCAACAGTTATAATAATTTATTACAATTATGAAATTTGAAATTTAGAATTACCATAAATGGCCAAAATTTTCCAAATTCGAATTTACTAAAAACGAAATAATTTTCCAACAAATTTTAAATTTCAAAAATACTTTATTTTTGGGGATGTCACATCCTTTCCCCCTTCATTAAAACATTGTCCTCAGAGTTCGTTCCTTTCTTGGAATAGGATTGGATGAGATTTTTGCATATCTCCCTCCAACTCCCAAGTGTCCTCCTTAGGACTAAAGTTCTTCCATTGCACCTTTACCTGAGCGACCACTTTGTTCAGAAGTGCTATTTCTATCCGGTCCATAATATGTAGGGGTTCCACCTGGAACTCACCTTCTAGTTCCACCTGCATCAAGTTCCAATCAATCATATGAGTAGGGTCACGAACATACTTTTTCAACAAAGAAACATGAAATACATTGTGAATTCTTAGATTAGCTGGAAGTGCAAGTTGGTATGATACGGGTACAATTCGAGCTAGTATCTCGAAGGCCCCACAAAACCTAGGTGTCAAATTGGCACGATTCCCTAACTTCAACGAAATTTTTTGGGCTTTGACCTTCAAATAAACATGGTCTCCCACTTGAAATTCCAAGTATCTTCTTTTCTGATTTTCATAGCTCTTTTGTCTGTCCTGTGCTTCTTTTATGTTCTGTTGTACCTTCCTTACCATGTTCTCCATTTCCTGGAGCATCTCTGGTCTAATCATGAGTCTATCAACCAGGTTTTCCCAGCTAATTGGAGTCATACACTTTCTATCGTACAATACCTTGAAAGGGCTTAACTTAGCCTAAGTTTGGTACACATTGTTATATGCAAATTCTACCAAGTGTAGATAGTCTTCCCACTTGTTTGGTTTTGTTCTTACGTACATGCAGAGCATATCCTCTACAATTTAGTTTGTCCTTTTGGTCTGTCCATCCATTTTTTGGTGATAACTCGTGCTGAAATACAAATTAGTATTTATCCATGCAAACAATTCATTCCAAAAAGAGGATGTGAATTTTATGTCTCTATCTGAAATCACCATTTTAGGAATTCCATGAATTCTAAAAATTTCTCTCATGAATATTTCAACAATATTTATAGCTTTAAAAGTAGACTTTATAGTAATAAAGTGTGCAAACTTACTGAGTTTGTCGATTACAACCATGATAGAATCATTTTGTTTCTGATTTTTAGTCAAACCTGTTATAAAGTTTAGTGATATGGTCTCCCATTTCCATTCTGGTACTGGTAATGGCTGTAGTAGGCCGGCTGGATGCTGGTGCTCGGCCTTAACCTACTGACAATATCGGCACCTAGATAAGTATTTTGTTGCTTCGCCCTTCATACTAGGTGAGTCAAATATTTTTCTAAGTGTTGTTATCATTTTCTGGTATCCTGGGGCTAGAATACGGTTTCTTATGCACTTCGTCTAAGACTATTAATTTTAACTCCATTGAATCTGGTATGTAAAGTTTGTTTTTAAATCATAATAGTCCATTCTTGTTGATTCTTAGATCTGGTTTATTTGAGTTTGCGGTGTTGTTTTGTAATTCTGCCATTATCTTAGTGTAATTTTCATCGTTAATACCTGTCATCCTTATTCCTTGTTCCAGATCACTTTATGCCTTGTTGATATTTATCTCAAATAAACCATGGAATCTTCTGATTAAAGCATCTGCTGCCTTATTTTCCTTACTCTTGATATGTATGACCTCAAAGTCGAATTCTCTCATGAAGGATAGCCATATTTCTTGCCTTACATTAAGATCTGGTTGGCTAAATAGATATTTCACACCGCTATTATCTATCAATAGTAGAAATTTTATGCCCATTATGTAGTGTTGCCACATTTTTAAGGTGTGTATTACCACTGCCAATTCTAAGTCATGAGTGACATAATTTTGCTCATGTTCTTTTAATTTCTGGAACTCATAACAAATAATGTGTCCTCTCTAAGTTAGGACGCCATCTATTCCTTATTTACTTGCATCAACACATATGGTGAAGTCTTTATCTGGTTCTGCTACCTTCAATATGGGTGCAGTTGTCAATAATTCCTTTAGTTTGTTAAAGCTATCTTGACAGTTTTGTGACAAGATAAACTTGGTCCCTTTCTTTTGTAATGACATGATGGGGTAGAATATCTTGGAGAACCCCTCTATAAATTTGTGATAGTATCCGGTGATTCCCATGAATGACTAGATATCCTCTACATCCTTAGGTACCAGCAACTCTATGATGGCTTTTATTTTCTCAGGGTCTACGATAATGCCTTATGCTGAAATTACATGTCCTAGATATTGTATTTTCTTTTGATAAAAGTCACACATATCAAACTTGGCGTACAGTTTGTGCTTCCTCAACATTTGTAGAACTATTCTTAAGTGTTCTTCATGTTCTTTCTCCATTTTAGAGTAGGCCAAAATGTCGTTGATAAATATTAGTACAAACTTGTCTAAATATTGACTAAAAATATTGTTCATTAGACACATAAATGTGGTTGGTGTGTTAGTGAGCCTGAAAGATATGACTACAAATTCATAGTGTCCATATCTTGTTCGAAAAACTATTTTTCTTATATCTTCATCCTTTATCCTAACTTGATCATAATTGGATCGTAAATCCAATTTCGAAAAGGTCTTGGCCCCACTTACTTGATCAAACATGCCATTTATCCCAGGTAAGGGGTACTTGTTCTTAATAGTCATTTTATTCAATTGTTTATAATCGATACAAAGTCTTAGAGTATCGTCTTTATTTTTCACAAAGAGGACTAGTGCCCCCCATGGTAAAACACTCGGTCTGACATACTCTTTATCCAACAATTCCTATAATTGTACTTTTAATTATGTCAGTTCTCGTACACCCATTCGGAAAGGTTCTTTTGAGATAGGGGCTGAGCCAGATAGTAGGATTATGGAGCAGTCTATTTCCCTTCTAAGAGGTAATTCTGGTATCTCATCCACAAACATGTCTCTAAATTCACGTAGGACAACAAAGTCTTCTAACTTTGTCTTATCTTCTTTTTCTAACAATATTGTTACTTGGATGGCATAAACTTGACATCCCTTTTGCATACATTTCTTGAGTTGCATCGCTGAAACTTTTCTGACTGATACAGGTTTTGTTATACCTTATGTTGTTCTAGTAGTGCCAAAATCATCTTTATAGTTAAGTACCTTTGTATAACAATCTAGTACTTCTTTGTGCTACTCCAACCAATCCATCCCGATAATCATATCATAAGAACCTAGTGGTAGGATGTTCAGATTTGTTCTTATATTTTGACCATCTAAGTCGATCTCAAAATAATAAAAAAATTCAACTACTTTCCTTTTATTTCTTGTTGCTAGTTGTACTAGCCATGATTTTTTGTGCCTCAGTTTATTAAGATTATTTGACTTTACCACATCAGGAGTAATATAACTTAACGTATCTCCAGGGTCAATTAAAAGAGAAATTCGATTGCCATTGATTTTACCTTTGATTTTTACCAGAAAAGACTAGTGGTCATCTTTTTGACCATATATGGTTGCATTTATCGGATGCAGGCTTCTGCCCATGTCACCCACCATCGAGGTTTCCTACAAATTATGAACAACAACTATGTTTGCAGAATTTAAACGTGGGTAGTTCCTCCTTAGATGAGGTTTTCCATATTCCCAGCACATTAATGGTTTGCAGGGTTGTCCTCGAACTTCTTCACCCCTAGATTTACTGGTTTATTGCTCCCTTGTGTATTCGGATGGTTGGAGTGAAAATATTTTCTTGGAAATCTTTTTGCTGCATTCTGATAAGGAGCTAGATGGTATCCCTTCTTCCACTAGTTCATTCGATCTTATTTCTTATCCTTATAGGATTTGGGAAACTCTACCCACTATTTATATTGGTCATAGCACATTCTCGCTTTTCTGAATACTTCACTCAAGGATTTCGGGTTGTCAAACTCAATTATGTCCATGTAGGACTGTGGCAAACAACTTAAGAATCGCTAGATTTTTACCTTATCCTCCCAGATGTATGGTACGAACCTTAGTAGTTCTAGAAATTTATTTATAAGGTCCTCCATCATCATTTGTCCAAGTCGTAACTCAAAATTATTTTGTTTTCCTTTCATAATAGCTTTTAGAAAGGTACTGTTTCTTGAAATACTTCTTAAAGTTAGACCATTCCAATTGTTTCTCCTTTAGGCCTTTGGATAATTTCAGGTCTTTCCACCAAATGTTGGCCTTCCCTTTCAGATTGTAGATGGCCATTCTGACCTTCATATTGGTGGAATAGTTGTATATCTGGAAGTATTGTTTGATGTCTAACAACCATGCCTTAGCTTCTTCTCCTATCCTGGATTCTCCATCAAAGGTAGCTGGTTTAATTTTTTTAAACTCCTCTTCAAGGTGGTCTAATTGTTTTCTTTTTTTGTCTTTTTTAGTTTTGTCTTTAGCTAAAGGTGTTCCTTGAGACAAACAGTCTTCGTTTTATGTTTTCGGCCCAGAGTTCTTGGAGGCCCTTTTGCTGACCTCTTCGTCATGGTTTTCCTCCTTTGGGATTTTCTTGGTCACTATACTGCGTAGTAGGACTTCATTTATATCTTGTTATTCCTGTTGTTCTTTCTTCAATTTCTCATTGTCTGCTTTGAAAACCTGCACCTCAACAATAATATTCCGCATTGTTTCCAATATTTTCATAGGAGAGCTTCTATCATTATTCTGTCTTGGATCTCCATGCAGTCCATGTTCTAGATTTCCTTCCATTTTTATTTATGCATCATTCGCTGCTGCCATGGTCGACATAAAACAAAAAAAAAAATTATGTTTGTAACAATAAGGTTTATTAGTTTTTGCATAAGTAAAATATATGTCGAGAATTTGATGTGGCCATGTTGAAGGCCCAATGTGGCCCTTCTCTGATACCATATGTAATGAACCCCATATTGACCACATTTTTTTTTTTACATAGTTTTCCTGGTAGAATAAGGTTCCTAGTTATGCCATCATGATGTTGATTTGATCATCACTCTCTATCATAACTTTGCTTTAAAATTTTATTACAAATTCCTTGTTATAAACTCTTAATTTCTCTAATTCACCACAAGATTTCTGAATCATGTCATGATTAGGAGGTTATAAGGAAAGGATCCCCAAAACTATTTGGAAAAACCCCTTCTATTTTTTTTTAATCTGTACTCGAATACCTATAGGTTGCGCACCTAAGGCAAATTTTATAATACATGCTTCACCTCATTATAATGTCACAAGACTTTAAGTCACGCATAAGTACACCTGTGGAGTTATGGCAGGAATGCCTTAAATAATCCTTAGATTATGAAGGACCTGGGGTTGGGTTTCTCTTACACCGGACAACTAACAAAATTACCAAGCTATGGTTAGAATTGACGATTGATTGTAATGCAAATACGAGATCCAAAGACCAACGAAAGGTGACATCTAAGCTCGATCTGTTATCTTGAAATTACATCGAGGGGTAAGAACAATTTGGTTCAGATTCGAGTCATGATGGTGTCCCATTGCAACCTCCTTTACATGGATTGGAATTGAACTGTCGTAAAAGTTAAGGCTCTGTAAAATCACTAAAAGAAGTCCCATGAATCCCTATGTAATTGTTGGCTTCATACTCCAAGTGTCAAAACACACTGCCATGGTCACATGGCAATCCATACTCTACACCCCTTACATTTACTACGAGGTGAAAAGGATTTGATTATGGTTAAGGTAGGTTTATCTCTTTGTCATTCCTGAGTTTTCCCAAAGAGGTTCGGCATGCCCCCTTTCAGAGGCGATGACTGTGAGTGAAGGAGGTTACTCCATGATGTAACTCTCGGTGTGACCCTATGGCCTGGTAAGTTCTTTAACATAATGTTGAGATATATAAAAGAAAAGGGAGATGAAGATCTTCAAAAAAGGTTAAGCATTCTGGTATTTTGTCAATGGTAGTGTTTTTCCCTTTTTGTGTGTTGTGTCTTTCCTTTCGGTACTTTCTCTTCATCATTTTTCGAAAATCACCCCATAATCTCGGGAAACACTTCCTCCCCAAGATTGTTGGTAATCCCTTTTTGGTTAGGCATTTTGGGGTCCCTCTGTAGTAGCCAACAGAGCCTTTGAGAATGAGGGTTCATCGAAGCATACGCTTCTTACTTTAAAAATACCTAAGATGTAGTATAAGTATATCGACTTGTTTTGTTATTCCTGCTATTGTTCTTCCTCAAGACATCTTGCAAAGAGGGGTTGGCTCTGTGTATAGTCAACGATGTGGGTTCTTTCTGTTTGGTAGGAAGATCGTTATATTCCTTTTATCTATTTCCCCTAAATGAATGGAGTCATCACCTTATAGCTTTATCCGACCTTCGGTTGGTCCTTCTATTACCATTGTCATATCTTGTTTCTGGGGTATCTTGAATATTTTATTGGAAGTCCTGTAGCATAAACATTTCATATGTATCATGATGCGTATGTAAATCTTGATGACGATGATTTATTTTCATTCTTTATACACCACAGTGCCATGACTCTACTTTTACTATTGATTTTGTATCTCTATTCATTATAATTTTGATTCATAATTGAACTATACTTAACTCGTTAATCGTGTCAATATACTATGTGAGGAGTCTATAAATTATTTCGTCTGCTTTCTATTGTAGCAAGGTTTGTACTATTTTTAAGTTACAAGTTTCATTTATCAAACCTCTATTGTCACTAATGATGGGCCTTGGTGTTTTGAGGACCCATCAGAGATGGTACCATGGCCTCCTCCATTGGCTCGAATGTCTAAACAGATAGCAGGAAAAGGAGAAAAGAATTTGAACCCGTGTCTCAACAAGATAAGTATCTTTCTGAGATGGAGTCATCGGTTTAATGTTTTATAGTTTTATGGAAATTTACTTTTCTTGGCTAATTATTTTTTGAACAAAGACTAATGTTTACAGGGTTTGATTTCTTGTAGGGTCTCTGTCCATACAAATATCAGATACCCGTCACTACCTCTAGCGCAAAAGGTATTCAGGTTCCAAACCCTCTCACATCTCATCTAACTCTACAGGTTCTATCATCGATTAAGGAGATCATGATTTAACCAACTCTGTTGTAACTAGTTTGAGCCTACTGTATCGTTCGTTGGAGTAAACCCTTGAGGTCAGTCTTCCATTAATGGAGTTATGCCAGTTTTCCTATATTGAGTATTGAGTCTGTAATTGAATACATATTATGGCCATTATGTAATATACTTCTCTCCTTGAAGGGTTAGAAAGACAATCCTGGTCGAATTTACTCACAATGTGACGGCAACCGCGCTCTCAGCGGGCGGTCACCCCAACCAGGACCCTCTCACTCTATGGCCCGAAGAGTCTAAACTCTTCCAACTCCTCCTCGGGAGTTTTATCACCCACAGTTGTCTCGGGAACCTTCCCTTTTCGAACTC
>ML776656.1:748746-759581 GCA_009831015.1 Picea engelmannii | reverse complement strand
TCGGCTTTGAATGCCCGTCCAAACGACGGCGCAACAATCTCCAAAGCATTTCAAAATTGTGCATGCTGGCGCTGTCCAGCTGTAGGTTCTTTCTCCGTGCGCGCTGTCTCGCTTGATGGCGTGTGAATGCTCCTGCATCACAATGATAATCTGTGGCAAAGTATTTTTGTCCCTTAAAATTTGAACATTGTACTTACCACTAATGCTACTCAACTTTGTTCTAAACCATTGGCCTAACTTTTTACAGAAAGGAAAAGAAGTTTACCATATTTTAACAATGGATTTAGTGGTATCTTTGGCCTACTGTATTCACTTGAATTCGATGAAGTATAATTTATGTTTCTTTAACAATAATATTCCAACTCTTATTTATTTAAATTATAGTCAAGGATTGTGTTTCCATCGAATATTTATCATATTCATAGTATAGGAGGAACTTCTTATGAATACATACATACATACATATAATTGCATATACACACTTGTTTGTGTAGACGATAGATTTTGTACTTCATTATCATGCCTACCGACAGTAATTAAGAATATATTTGTTACATATCTATGGTGGAATTGTACTGAATCATAGTGGATGAAATTTACATGAAGTGGTAGATAGCATCTACTTTTTATTTATGAATATGAAGTTTTTTTACAACAAATAAACTTACTCTAAATATATATATATATATATATGTATGTATGTATTCAATATGTTCATGCCTAGATATCTTACACCAGAAATTGCAATGTACATGAATTACCTTTGTTATAAAATTAACCCAACTACAGAAATTTTATACTTTGGTCACAAAAATCCATTCCATTGTCCTCATAAGACATTCGATTAATTTCTAACATTCTAACAAATTCAACTTTAGTCATCAAGAGTTACTCCACAATTAGTTTCTAACTATTCTGTTCAGAGGTTTGACTTCACAAATGCGTATAACCAAAAAAGTTTCCGCTTAGGTTATTGTGTACATACAAAATTTATTAATTTCTCTATGTATCTAGAACTAATACATCCCACAAAGACAGAAATAATTAAATTTAGATACATTAAGTATCTTACATCAGCTATATGACCATTAAAACAGAAAAATGAAAATTATTTCAGTTCATATCTAACAAGTACAAGACATTAGATAGAAAGTCATTCAGGTAGAGAAGGAGTAGAGTAACATATTTGAACCAACTCATGCGAATATAAAAGGAACATCCATGTTCCTCCCAACCATAGAACTGGGAAGCCAAATCACTTGCCCGGTTTACACTCTAGCCTGACCATGAATCCATGAGGGTTAGCTTCGAAAAATCCTCCTCAACAAAGTCCTTCAACTCTAGCAGATTCATCTTGCCTCACACTCAATCAATAGTGTTCATAACAACAAGAAGAAAAAACTCCATAGTCTCTCTTCTTCCCAGTATACTAGGCAGCGTCCTGCCTCCTCACATATGTTATATATCCAAATAGTCCTTTTTGCCTACGTCCTCCTTTCCCCCCTTGGGAATTTTTCCATCTTTCTAAATCCCTAATTTTTAGGGGTTTCCAATGGCCAAATATCTGATTTTCCACTTATAACAATCAACCCAGAGGTAGTTCCCACCTGTTCCCCACTCATGGAGTCATGGTCAGCTGATTTTAACATGGTTGTTCCATTTTTCCTCCTGCAATTAATATAAAATATCATGTTCTCATACAAGTGTCATAGTCAAATAGTTAGTTGGGTCAAATCAAATCCCTTCCTAGCAATCACAATAGTTTATTACAATTATCAAATTCGAAATTCGAAATTTCCATAAATGGCAAAAATTTTCCAAATTCGAATTTACTAAAAACAAAATAATTTTCCAACAAATTTTAAATTTCAAAAATACTTTATTTTTGGGGATGTCACAACAAGTTTCATAGTCAAAGAGTTCATTGGGTCAAATCAAATCTTTTCCCAATAGTCAAAATCATTATTTAAAATTAAATAAATTTGAAATTCAGAATTTCCATAAATGGCAATAATTTTCCATTTTCGAATTTACCAAAAACAAAAATAAATTCCTAAGCATTTTCAACCTTAAAAATAATTTATTTTTTGGGATGTTACATTACCTATCATTAGTACTTCCAAAACAATATCCTTAACATAAATTTAAATTAATAAAATACTATATTGAGTTACTTTGATGTAGAGGTTCTTGTCTGCAGATCCTTTCCATATTTCATAGGCAGTTTTGTCATTGTTGTTTCTAAGCATTACTCTAGTTTTAATGTGAATTGTTTTATGCATTGCATGTGTCCATTTTTTATTTTTAATTTGGAATCCATTAGCATTGTTCGAGCCATTTCCTATGTAATTATCATCCATTCTGATAATGTTCCTTTGTCTTTGAACCACTCTCTAAACTAATATATGAATCCATCCTCTCATCCAATGTCATATATCTGTCCAAGCCTACTAAGTGTTCTTTTGAATCCATCTCTATCCATACTGTCCAAGACTCTACTTGCACAACTATCCATAATTTTGACCCATTTATCACTATACTATCATGAAGTCTTGATTAATCTATCAAACTGTTGTGACATCCCCAAAAATAAATTATTCTTAAGTTGGAAATTTCTTAGGAAATTAATTTCTATTTTTGGCAAATTTGAAATTGGAAAAATTTTTCCATTTATAGAAATTTTGAATTTTGAATTTGGTTAATTGTAATTAATGATTATTATTGTTGGGAGTAGATCTGATTTGACCCAACTAACTATTTGATTATGAAACTTGTATGAAACAAAATATTTTATAATTATTGATGGAGGACAAATGGAACAACCATGTTGAAATCAGCTGACCATGACTGCATGAGTGGGGAACATGTTGGAACTACCTCATGGTTGATTGTTATTAGTGGAAAATCCATAATTTGGCCATGGGCTACCCATGAAAATCAAGGATTTAGAAATCTATGAAAATTCCGAAGAGGGAAAAAGACCTATGCACTTTTTCTTTTGGATATATAGCACATGTGAGGAGGTAGGACACTGCCTAGTATGTTGGGGAAAATTACTTATTTATTGTTGTTATGAACACTAATTGCTAAGTGTGAGGCAAGGATAAGACTATTGAAACTGAAAGGCATTTGATGAGGAGGATTTTCGAGTTAGTCCTCATGGATTCATGGTCAGGCTAGGGGGTGGATAGGACAAGTGATTTGGCTGCCCTGTTCTAAGGTTGGGAGGAATGTGGTTGTTCCCTTTGTCTTTCAACGTACTGGTTCAGATATGTTATTCTATCCCTTCTTCGAATGAATTTTATATAGTTAAATATCTGATAGAATGCATCTGTTAATTTTGAATCGAAGTAATACTATGGATGAAAGATATAACAAAATGCCTCTAAACTAGGTTTGAATGGATTATCTCTGTTGTGTCTTATTACTAAGTGAATGTTAATTTCTGTGTGATACTAGTTGAAAGAATTGTCTATTCAAGATCCTAGAAGTATGGTTCTATGAGTTACATTACTGTTGTAATGAGATAAACTGTAGGTGAAAAACCTCTCAACTAAATTGTAATCACAGCTTAAGAATTATCTATGTACACAATGTAAATGAAACTTAATAGTGTAGCCATGTATACTCAAGTGTATGCCTACATTCCTATAAGTAAATTTATATACAGAAAAACATAGTAATTAACTGAGATTTTTCTTTCATGTACATGCTAAATCAAAACAAGGAGAATATATATATATGTATGGAATAGAAACAATATATACATTCGTATCCTACTGAAGGAAAATACAGAGACACAGTATTCACAAAATATTGAAGTAAGGTAAGAAAACATCACATGCTCATATAGCATAATAGATACCTATATGATATGAATATATATATATATATATATATATATATACACATACATATATGTATATGTCTGTACAATAATTTTGTATTCTAGTTTCCTTTCACTTGAGATTCGATTCCCAAAAGAAAATGTATACCTTTTGAAATATATAAGTTCAATCCCATATAGTGTGTGACTGCAAGTTCAAACTGTACAGGCAATAGATACTTAAATGAAATATAATATGACAGTCTAGCTACGCCTTAGTAGAATTTTTTCTAGAATACATAATACAAAAAAAATGAATAGCATGCAAATCCGAGATGAGAAATGAGATCCAAGGAAGTATCAAGACAATATAATATGTTCAAGAAGACATGGTGACATTCATTACAGAAGTATTTCCTTTCATAAACAATACAGGTATAGTCTACTTTAAACAATCTAAGTATAAGAAGGGCCCAGGATGGCGTTAAGATTCAAATAAAATCATTAAAAGAGTCATTGTATTATTTCAAATAGACAGAAGGAAAGGCCTTGTGGATCTACTTCAAAGGAGTTATTACATATATAAACCAGACAAGAAAATCAAGAGGACATCCAAGCCTTATATGGTTACTGTGTATTAAATCTAACAATGGAATACATTATGACAATTTGGGGATTTCTCTTTATCCAACCACTATAGGAAGTCGAGTGAATCTATTCTTAATATCATTAAATCTAGGTTGAAAACCATGGCCTTCATTGTTTGAACTCCTGAAGAGTTTACAAAGGTAACTCGAAGACCTTTCGCGCAGGGAGTGTCCAAAATTCCGACTGTTCCATTACACTAAACATGAAAAAGAAAACAAGGGAAATTCCATTAGTTCCTATCTAATAGAAATAAGAATTCATAGTAGAGATCTAGAATTTGATTACCAACGTAATCTATTTAAATAGCATGCAATTATAGGTTATACTTAACTCAGGCCTGTAGATCAGGCCAACCCTCCTTTGCACATGCTTGAATACATCATCCGCGATCACAGAAGGGGTGGAAGAGGAAAGGTCCACCCTTGATGGGGAATCCATAAGAGGGGTGGAAGTTGAAGCATGGTTATTAGACATCAAGAAGTATATCCAGATCTACAACTATTCCAACAATATGAAGGTCAGAATGGCTATCTATAACCTGAAAGGAAAATCCAACATTTGGTGGCAAGATCTGAAATTGGCCAAGGGCATAAAAGAGAAATAGATGGAATGGTCATACTTTAAGAAATATTTCAAGAAAAAGTATTGATCAAAAAGTTAATATGAAAGAAAAACCAAAGAATTTTATGAGCTACGACTTGGTCAAATGGCTATGGAGGATCTGATAAAAAAATTCTTGGAATTACTAAGGTTTGTACCTTATATCCAGGAGCACAAAGTAAAAATACAATTGTTCCTAAGATGTTTACCACTATATTACAAGGACATAATCGAGTTTGATAACCCCACTTCCTTGAGTGAAGTATTTAGGGAAGATCGAATGTGTTACAACAAATACAAACAACGGACATAATTTCCCAAAGCTTGGAAGGATAAGAAACAAGACTAAATGAACCAACAGAAGAAGGGATACAAGCTAGCTCCTTATCGGAACGCAACGCAAATATTTCCAAGAAACGATTTTCACTCTAACAATCCAAATACAATAGGTGGTGGTAAAGGAGTAAATCTGGGAACAAAGAAGTTTGGGGACAACCCCCGTGAACCATTAATGTGTTGGGAATGTAGAGAACCTCATCTAAGGAGGAACTGTGCATGTTTAAATTTAGTAGCCTGTACTATTGTTCACAATTTGTAGGAAGCCTCTATGGTGGGAGATGTGGGAAGAAGTGTGCATCGAATAAATGAAGCTATGGATGGTCGTCAAGCTGACCACTAGTCCTCTATGGTGGAAATTGAAGGTAAAATCAATAACACTCAAATTTTTGTTTTAATTGATCCTAGAGCTACGTTAAGTTATATCAATCCTGGTATAGTGGAGTCAAATAAACTTAAGAAAATGAGACATGCAAAATCATGGCTGGTACAACTAGCAACAAGAACTAAAAGGAAAGTGGTTGAATTTATTTATGATTATGAGTTCAGTTTAGGTGGTCAAAACATAACGACAAATCTGAACATTCTACCGTTAGAATCTTATGATGTAATTATCGGAATGGATTGGTTATAAAGGCATAAAGTAGTGCTAGATTGTTATGAAAAGAAACTTAAGTATAAAGATGAAAATGACACCGCTAGGATGGTTTAAGGTATACAAAAAATAGTATCAGTTATACAAGTTTCAGCAATGAAATTCAAGAAATGCATGAGAAAGGGTTGTCAAGTCTATGCCATCCAAGTAGAAAAACTATTAGAAAAAGAAGATAAACCCAACTTGGAGGAGTTTTTTGTTCTACGTGATTTCAGAGACGTGTTTGTTGATGAAATACCTCAATTATCCCCTGGAAGGGAGATAGACTTTTCTATCGACCTTCTACTTATTGCATCCCCTATCTCTAAAGCACCTTACCGAATGAGTTTCTTGAAATTGACAGAACTAAAAATTCAACTACAATAATTATTGGACAAAGAGTATATCAGACCGAATGTTTCACCATGGGGAGGACCAGTCCTCTTTGTGAAAAATAAATATGACACTCTAAGACTATGTATCGATTATAGACAATTAAACAAAATGACTATTAAGAAAAAATACCCCTTACCTAGGATAAATGATCTGTTCGATCAAGTAGGTGGGAAAAAGATATTTTTGAAGTTGGATTTATGATCTTCCTATCACCATGTTAGGAAAAAATATGAGGAAATAAGAAAAAGACCTTTTCAAACAAGATATCGACATTACGAATTTGTAGTTATGCCTTTCTGACTCACTAATGCACCAGACACGTTTATGTGTTTAATGAACAATATTTTCAGTTAGTACTTAAAAAGGTTTGTATTTGATGATATTTTTCTCTATTCTAAGACATAAGAAGAACATGAAGAGCACTTAAGAATAGTTATGAAAACTTTGAGGAAGCACAAATTGTATGCTAAATTCGATAAGTGTGATTTTTATAAAAAGAAAATATAGTACCTAGGACATGTAATATCTGTAGAAGGCATTACATTCGACCCTGAGAAAATAAGATCCATCATGGAATGGTTGGTACCTAAGGATGTAGTGGATATCCGGTCACTCATGGGAATCATCGGATTTTACCACAAAATTATAAAGAGATTTTCCAAAATTTCTTACCCTATCCTATCATTACAAAAGTAGGGGACCAAGTTCAACTAGTGATAGAAGTGTCAAGACATTTTTAATAAGTTAAAGGAATTGTTAACAACCACACCCATTTTAAAGGTAGAAGATCCGAACAAAGACTTCACCGTCTGTGTAGATGCAAGTAAAGAAGAAATAGGTGGTTTCCTAGCCCAATAAAGCCATGTTATTTCCTATGAGTCCCGAAAACTAAAGGAACACGAGGGAAACTATGTCACTCATGACTTGGAATTGGTAGTTGTAATACAGGCCTTAAAAATGTGGCGACACTACATAATGGGAATTTTTTTTATGTCATTGACTGAAAACAATGGTGTGAAATTTATGTTTAGTCAGCCAGACCTTAATGCAAGGCAAGCAAGGTGGCTAGCCTTCTTGAGAAAATTCGACTTTGAGGTAAGACATATCAAAGGTAAGGAAAATAAAGTAGTTGATGCTTTAAGCAGAAGAGTTCATGGGTTATTTGAAATAAATGTTAGCAAGGTAGAACGCGATCTTGAATAGAGAATAAAGACTGTAGGTAATAATGACAAAAAGTACACTCAAACAGTGGAAACATTACATGACACTGCAGGGAATTTAGACAAATCAGATTTGATTATTGATAAAAATGGTCTACTATGATTTAAAAACATAATATACATAACAAATTTGGCAAAATTAAGGTTAACAGTTCTAGTTGAAGTGCATAAGAAACCATATTCTGGTCATCCAGGATACCAGAAAATGATAACAACACTTAGAAAATTATTTCATTGGCCTAATATGAAGGGTGAAACAACATAATACTTAGCTCAGTGTCAATATTTTCAGTAGGTAAAAGTCGAACACCAACATCCAACCATCCTATTACACCCCTTACTGGTGTCAGAATGGAAATGGGAGACTATATCACTGGACTTTATTACAGGTTTGCCTAAAACTCAGAAACAAAAGGATTCTATTATGGTGGTAATCGATAAACTTAGTAAGTGTACACACATTATTCTTGTAAAGTTTACTTTTAAAGATATTAACATCGTTGAAATATTCATGAAATAAATTTTTAGACGACATGGTATTCCTAAAATGGTGATTTCGGATAGAGACGTAAAATTTACATATGCTTTTTGGAAAGAATTGTTTGCAAGGCTAAATACTAATTTGAATTTCAGCACGAGTTATCATCCACAAATGGATGGACAGACTGAATGAACAATCCAAATCTTAGAATATATTCTCCGCATGTACGTAAGAACAAAACCAAGAAAATGGGAAGACTACCTGCACTTGGTAGAATTTGTATATAACAATGGGTACCAAACATCGGCTAAATTGAGCCCCTTCAAGGTATTGTACGACAAAAAATTTATGACTCCATTTAGCTGGGATAAATTAGTTGACAGACTCATGATTGGACTAGATATGCTCCAAGAAATGGAGAGTATAGTAAGAAAGGTACAAAAAAATTTAAAAGAGGCACAGGACAAACATAAAAATTATGCAGACTAGAAAAGGAGACACTTCGAGTTTCAAGTGGGAGACCATGTTTAGTTAAAAGTCAAATCCAAGAAGAGTTCACTAAATCTAGGGAACTGTGCCAAGTTGGAACCCAGGTTTTGTGGGCCCTTCGAGATACTAGCTTGAATTGGTCCCGTAACAAGCCAACTTGCACTTCCATCCAATCTAAAAATTTATAATGTATTCCATGTTTCTTTGTTAAAGAATTATGTTCATGACCCTACTCATATGATCGATTGGAACTTGGTACAGGTGGAGCCATAAGGCGAGTTCTAGGAGGAACCTCTATGCATTCTGGACCAGAGAGAAATGGCACTTTGGAATAGAGTCATCGCTCAGGTAAAGATGCAATGGAATCACTTTAACCCTTGGAGGGAGATTTGCAGAAATTGAATCCAACCCTGTTCCAAGAAAAGGCACAAACATTGAGGACATTTTTTTATTGAAGGGGTAAAGGATCTGACATCCCCCAAAATAAATTATTTTAAGGTTGGAAATTTCTTAGGAA
This sequence comes from Picea engelmannii, assembly GCA_009831015.1. NCBI lineage: Eukaryota > Viridiplantae > Streptophyta > Pinopsida > Pinales > Pinaceae > Picea > Picea engelmannii. The sequence goes on along the minus strand of ML776656.1, from coordinate 750,434 downwards.
ATTAATTTTCGTTTTTGGAAAATTCGAAATTGGAATTTTTTTTCCATTTATGACAATTTCAAATTTCAAATTTGGTTAATTGTAATTAATGATTATGACTGTTGGGCCAAGATATGATTTGACCCAACTAACTGCTTGATTATGACACTTGTATCAAAAAAAATATTTTACAATTATTGCTGGAGGAGAAATGGAACAACCATGTTGAAATCATTTGACCATGACTCCATGATTGGGGAACATGTTGGAAATACCTCAAGGATGATTGTTACAAGTTGAAAATCCAGAATTTGGCCATGGGAAGCCCCTGAAAATTAGGGATTTGTAAAGATGAAAAAAATCCCAAGAGGTAAAAAGACCTAGGCACTTTTTCTTTTAGATATATAGAATATGTGAGGAGATAGGACGTTGCCTAGTATGTTGGGGAAATTTATTGATTTCTTGTTGTTATGAACACTACTTCCTGACTATGAGGTAATGAGAAGACTACTGAAACTGAAAGGCATTTGCTGAGGAGGATTTCTGAGTTAGCCCTCATGGATTCATGGTCAGGCTATGGGGTGAACAGGACAAGTGATTTGGATGCCATATGACAAGGTTGGGGGGAACATGGTTGTTCCCTTTGTCTTTCAGCGTACTGGTTTAGATATGTTATTCTATCCCTTCTTTGGATGAATGTTTTATAGTTAAATATATGATAGAATACAATTGTGAATTCTGAATCTAAGTAATACTATGGACAAAAGATTGAACAAAATGCCTCTAAACTAGTTCCGAATGCATTATCTCTTTTGTGTCTTATTGTTGAGTGAATGTTAATTTTCGTGTGATAATAGCTGAAAGAATTGCCTGGTCAAGATTATGGAAGTATGGCTCAGTGAGCTAGATTACTATTATAATGAGATAAACTGTAGGTGAAAATTCCCTCAACTAAATTGTAATCACAGCTTAAGAATTATCTATGGACACAATGTTGAAACTGAATACTGTAGCCATGTATACACAAGCATGCCTACATTCCTATAAGTAAATTTATATACAGAAAAATATAATAATTAATTGAGATTTTTCTTTCATGTACATGCTAAATCAAAACAAGGAGAAACTCTATATATGTACGGAACAAAAAAAGATTATACATTTGTATCCTACTGAAGAAAAATACAGAGTCACAATATTCACAAAATATTGAAGTAAGGTAAGACAACATTGTAGGATCATATAGCGTAATAGATACCTATATGATATTAATGTGTGTGTGTGTGTGTGTGTGTGTGTGTGTGTATGTGTCTATACAGCTGTAACAACCCTGGTTAAATAGATGCATAGGGATTGTTAATTATAATTAATTTGATAATCTGACTGCCCTAACATGTTAGTTAAACAATAATTATTTCTTAATAATATTAACTAATTAATTACATATTAATTACTTGTTCATATCTGTCAATGTTTAATTAATTAATTAATTGACTCATTAATTATTTGAGTAAAGAATCAAAGGGGTTAATAATTTAATTTATTAAAGACTTGCGTATGAAGGGGGGGAAAGAAACATTAAATGGAGGGGATAAGATAATAAATAAGGGGATGAGATAATAAAGAAGGGGATAAGGTAATAAAGGAGGGGATAAGGAAATTAATGAGGGGGAGGAGAGTCGGTGAAAGGGAAGATATGATGGGGGAAG
>ML776656.1:732695-747433 GCA_009831015.1 Picea engelmannii | reverse complement strand
ATAAAATAAAAAGAATGACATCCCACCACTTAACTTTCATACTAGTAAATAAAATAAAAGAATGACAACACACCATTTAACTTTGACACTAGTTTCCTAATAGTCACCTCATGAAGATGATGATGTGTGTTGCATAGTGATAGAATCCTCTCCTCTCCTCTATCAGTCAATACTAATTTAATATTGTTGTTTAGTTGTTGACAATGTGTCACTGTTCATATTCATTCACTAAGGTTGTTTTAGGTTTTAGGGGGTCGAATCCTTTGTTGGGTGAAGTCAAATCTGAATCGGGTTGAGTTTGGCTCTTCTTTATCTTCCTCATCCTAACCGTAATGAAATGGATGAGTCAACATTGTTTCTACCTATGGCTTCCTGTTGTGGCTATGCGTCTAACAGAACCAGTGCCAATGCACGTGCATCAACTTGTTTTCCTTGGCTATCGCAGTGGTTGTAGCTTGTTTTCCACACCTTTAAAACCCTAACCCGATCTCGCTAGAAGGATGTAACATTCTGTGATTCATCGGACCCCTTTCGAGCATCAAAAGGCAGTGGCAGATTTTTTCCCTGTCAAAGTCCCGGAAAAACCACCGACTGATACCCTAATCCATCATTGATCTTCAGTAAAAAGAAAAAAAAATAGGGGCTTGAATGCCAAGATACGAGATCATAGTCACCGAGCTAGCACCTGCACATATAACCACAGGTTATAAACAACACATAAACCAACACAATCTGAACACACTAAGCACAAGTGCCAAGCCAAATTCCATTCCACAAGTCTCATCCTCCAATGAGAGACATTGGTTTGGTGAGAAAAGTCATTGTTTCCTCTCCAACCATTATCACAATGAATCTCTCCTCCTTATCATCGTTAGTCTAGAGTTCAGCCATTTTGTTATGCTCAACTGAACCGCCAGTATGGACCTAGTTTCCATGTTCGAAAAGGTTAGATAGTCTCATCCACTAGTAACTGCAAGCAAAAAGAAACAATGCTAATGCTATTGCCCCTACTATGGCTACCACTCCGTCGAAAAAATATGGAAATGGCGATTCCCATGCTGAATCAATGCCCCCATCATTGATGCTACTATTTCTCATTGAACATGCCACAATTATATCTGTAAACACACTAAGCGCCAACACCAATCTTTATTCATTCCACACGTCTTCAGTAAAAAGAATATATATGGGCTCGAGGGCCAAGTCTCATGTTTCATTGCATCTACCAAAGTCCACAATCGAATACACATACAAATCCCAGTGCACAAAGCACCAAGCCACATCCAAGGAGAGGAGCATAATCTATTGCAGAACTTGTCCACAAACAATAAAACCGACAAACACAATCATTCAAACACAATCAGGAAAACACAATAGAGAATAATCTATCAGTCCTCTGTGTAGATTTTTTTTTCTAGCATGACAACATAGGCAAGGATAACTGACAAACTAGGGAAGAATTGATTGTGTACCAGTTCAGTGAGAGAACCACCAAAAAAAAAAAAAGAGGGTGCAGAGGGAACGACCATGGCGGCTGACCACGTTGCCAAAAGAAAATGATGGGAAATGTAGAGTTAGTGTTTAGTAAAGGAAGGCAGTGGAGGAAGCAAGGTGGGCATGTGGAATCCATGTGTGCCTGCACTTGTTTTTTTTTTAATTATTTATTTATTTATTTTTATTTTATTAAATTTTTTATATATTTTATTATTAAAGTTTGTGTGTGTTCATTTATTTTATTTTTTATTATTTTGGTGTAAAATAATTTAGGTTAATTTAGTTTAAATTAATTTAAAGTTAATTTAGTATAAAAAATAATTTTTAACGATAATTAAGTAATTTTAAAATTATTAGTGTAATTAATTATATTTAAAAAAGAAAAAAAAATTAAATTAATTCTGTATTTAGTGTAAAGTTAAACTACATTAAAGTTAATTAAAATGTTAGAGGGTCCATGGGTTTTGAAACCAAGACCACCCACCACATGAAGCGTATTAAGAAGATCACTAGCACCAATGCGCCACACATATCAATTTTACAAAATAAATTCACATATAAATAATTTAATTATCAATAGTAGCAAAGTACTACCCCGAAGAATAATCTCCCATTATCCAAGCGTCAAGCTCACGAGACCTTACACACAACTCATCAAGTGAATCACTGAGCTCTTCCATTCCATTCCACTAGTCAAAGCCAAACACTAAGCTTCAATGCATCGCCTTAGGCTCACTACTTCATACAACCACAAGTCCGGAAAAATACATAACCACAACACACAAGCACTAAGATCCAATGCCCAAAAACCACTCTACAATCCTCAAGACTCGCACATGTAGCCACCGAGACACACAATTCAATGCATATGTACAATGTGCCAAGGCGAGACCACGAGTCAAGCATCAAAGGATAATTAGTTATAAGTGAAAAGTTTAAAGGAATTAGACTAGGACAAGCGAGATGGAGGCGACATACACACTAGGAGAGTAAGCTAGAGGAATTGGTGAGCATGACGCAAGGCTAGCGTAGTTACTAGGCAAGGGAGTCAATAGTTTTCATAAGCAAAGAAATCAAGATTAGATGCTTTATCCCTAACCTAGCCAATCCCCTAAAGAGAGTAACATCTGTTTATAGACAGGTAAAGAAAAACTTACGCCTAACCCTGTTTCTAGTTTAAGTAGCACAAACTTGAAACGTCCTTGAACTCACCCTGACAACTTTGGTTGATGCAGGTTAAATCATACAGGATGGTTAGAACTTGAGGGAATCGAGGGAGGGGAGCATCATCGCTGGCAGCACCAACACTGCCAGTGCCACCACCACCATCTCCCAAACTAGCTCACATACTGTGCTTGTTGGAGGCCATAAATGAGACCTTAAAGGGGAGACAACCAACAGGGACCAAAGTGGAACCCCCACCATCTAGAATGGGTAATCTAGAAGCATCGATGGATTCGTGGGGAGGACCTCCACCCGAAGACATCACTCGAGAATTTCAGAAGATCAAACTTCTGGAGTTTGTCGGGGGTCACGCCAGTGAATGCCTGGAAGCATGGTTGGAAGGCATGACAAGGTGTTTTGACTTAAGGGACTATGTGTCAAACTCGAAGGCAAAGATAGAAATTTTTCAGTTAAGAGACAACACCTTGAATTGGTGGGGCAACCTAGAATGACAACTGCATCTTAGCCCAGACACCGTATCTTGAGAAATTTTCGAGGAGAGGTTCCAAAGGAAATGTGGACCAGCTTATTATGAGGAACAACAGGTAGGGGCATTTCATGCCTTAGTACAGGGAAACAAAACTGTAGAAGAATATGAGATCAGATTTATGGAATTGGTCAAATATGTTTTGTATATGGATAATGACCAATGACAAGCATAACGCTCCATCTATGGATTGAAACCTAAGATAAGAGCTATGGTGTGGATGTGAAAACCGTCTTCGGTAGCAGAAGCTATGGAAAATGCATGTTATGCAGAGGAACATGTGAACTTAGTTGGGGGCACAAGGCTAACATTTCTGCATCATCCTGGATTTGTCAGGAAGACCCTTAGGACATTTACCAGGGGAGGAGGCTCAAGGCCACCTCCATATGGTAACAGAGTCGCATGAAGGAAAGTAACCGCAGGGATTTCAATGGAAATGAGTGTAGCATCTCATTCATCACCAACGATGTAGACAGGCCCACTTCCATCTCAGGGAACAACTAGTCGAGGCAGGGGTTCCAGGAGAAGGAACTCATTTCAGAGATAGTCACATAACATTTCACAGGTTCAATCTCGTGTTACCTATTGGGGGTGTGGATGACCCCATTACCAGTGTGACTGCCTAGACTTATAATTAGGGTTCGTGCATAGAGAAGGAAAGGCCCCGATAGGAAGAACAAGTAGCAACCACTAGATTTATGTTGCGGTTAATAATCACCAGGCCAAACATCAATCCACGGTGGTGGATTCATCAGGTACACTAAATCATATCAATATTAATATTTTATTTGATTTTGGTGCGATAGATAGTTTCATTTAACCATCTGCATTAGAAAAGAGTGGGTTGGTAGCCTACGAGAACGATGACTTTAAACAAGTCGAGATGGTTTCAAGGGAAAAAGAAGTAGTAGGACCTAACATTGATAATTGTATAGTAGACCTAGGAGTGTGTACTACCAGGTTGAAGGTATATGTCAGTGCTCTCAAGGCATACAACCTAATCATTGGAATTGATTGGTTAGAAGCTCATCGATCTTTGGTAGATTGTTTCTCTAAAAGGGTGCTCTTTGTAGACGACGAAGGAAGGCCAATAGAGATCCAGGGTGTACGGAGAAAAGTGTCATTATGATTTATCTCAACTATGAAGGTTAAATTATGCTTGAGGCAAGAATGTCAACTTTATGTAGTGGAAGCAATGAATGAAAGGAAGGGACCCTCATTGGATCAGTACCCAGTATTGTCAGAATTTAAGGATGTTTTTCCTAACGAGTTACCAGGGTTACCTCCTGAGAGGGAGCTTGATTTTACTATTGAGCTAAAACCTAGTGCAAAACCAATTTCCAAAAATCTGTATCGAATGACAACACCGAAACTTTGCGAGTTGCAAGTGCAGTTTAAAGAGTTACTAGAATTAGGGCTAATAAGGCCCAGTGTCTCACCTTGGGGCACACCAGTAATTTTTGTAAAGAAGAAGGATGGATCCTTACGACTGTGTATAGACTACAGGGACTTGAATCATTCTATAGTGAAAAATAGGTACCCAATTCCACGAATATATGACCTCTTCGATCAAATGAAAGGATCGGTGATATTCTCAAAGATCGATTTGTGATCAGGGTATCATCAGTTAAGGATTAAGGAAGGAAATATCCCAAAAACTACCTTTCGATCTCGGTTTGGACATTACAAATTTGTCATAGTACCTTTTGGATTGACCAATGCACCAGTAGTATTCATGAGCCTCATGAATGGCGTATTATGGAAGTACTTATATCGATTTGTACAAGTCTTTCTAGATGACATCCTCATCTATTCCAAGAATGAAAGAGAACATGAGAAACACTTACGAGTACTGTTGTCCTGCCTTAGAGAGAACAAATTATATGGGAATTTGTCAAAGTGTTCCTTCTTCTAGAAAGAGATTCACTATTTAGGTCATATCATTTCTGGTGAAGGAATCTCTGTGGACCCAGAAAAGGTAAAGGCCATTATGGAGTGGCCAGTGCTGAAAAATGCCCTTGAGGTGAGAAGCTTCATGGGGCTAGCAGGTTATTATTAGAGATTTGTGGAAGGATTCTCCAAAATAGAAAAACCCATCACCACTTTGCAGTGCAAGGGGGCCAGGTATGAATGGATAGAAGAATGTGATAGTGCATTCATTGAGCTTAAGAGGTTACTAACTAGTGCACCAATTCTACGAGTGTGGGATATGGAAAAGGACTTTACAGTCTGCACAGATGCCTCGAAGCAAGTGTTGGGGGCTGTGTTAATGCAGGATGGAGGAGTGATATCTTATGTGTCAATGAAGTTGAAGAAACACGAAGAGCTATATGCAACTCATGATTTAGAGTTGGCAGTTGTAATGCTAGCTATAAAACTTTGGAGGCAGTATCTTGTGGGATGAAACTTTGAGCTCAAAACGGACCATCAAAGTTTAAAACACCTCTTCACTTAAAGGGATTTGAATGTTAGGGAAATATGATGGAGTGAGTTTATGAGTGAGTACGATTTTGGTATTTCATACATCAAGGGAAAGGAAAATGTGGTCACAGATGCCTTGAGTAGGAGACCATGTGTCTTCTCCTTGATACCCTCAAAAGTCAATTTGAGGGAACATGTGTTGACACAACTCTAAGGAGACAGTTCGTATTTAAAGGTTACTTAAAACCTCTAGAGTGGTAGGCCATTACATCCAAAGTATGAAGGATATAGTCTAGAAGCAGACAAACTATTGAGATATCAAGGAAGGATGTACATCCCTGAAAATGGGGATATTCGAAGCATCATACTGAAGGAAGACCATAGAGCACTTTATTGTGTGCATCCGGGTGTGAAGAAGATGTACGCAGACATGAGGAAGATTTTCTTCTGTCTAGGCATGAAGCACAATGTACATTTGGTCACCAAGTTCCTAGAGTGTCAACAGGTGAAAGCCGACCACCATCACCAGACAGGCCTCCTACAACCACATGATGTCCCCATGTCCAAGTGGGAAGTCATATCTATGGATTTTATTGTGGGGTTTCCGCTCACATCTCATAGACACATTGCCATTCTTGTAATAATGAATAATTTAGCCAAGAGTGCTCATTTTATTCTGGTTAGAGACACTTACGATGTCACTGATGTGGCACATGTGTTTGTAAGTGAGGTTTTCCATTTGCATGGGATAACTAAGAAGATCATTTCAGATAGGAACTCCAGAGTCACTTCTAGCTTTTGGACAAGTTTGCAGTCAACATTGGGGACTCAGTTGAACTTAAGAACAACTTATCATCCTGAAACAGATGGGAAAACTGAGAGAGTAAATCAATTCATGGAAGACATTCTTAGGATGTATGTCATGGATAATCAAACCTAGTGGGAGAAGTACCTACCTTTGGTAGAGTTTGCCTACAATAACAATTTTCATAGCCCCATTGGAATGCCACCCTATGAAGCTCTATATGGAAGGCCATGAAGAATATCATTGAATTGGGATAGACTAGAAGACCGAGTAACATTTGGGCTAGAATTGATTCAAGAGATGGAGGAATAGGTAATTCAGATTAGGTAGATACTAAAGGAAGCATAGGATAGGCAGAAAAGCTATGCGGATGCACACAGGACCGACTGAAGTTATGAAGTGGGAGACCGGGTTTTCATTCGTATCAGGCCTAATAAGAGTACCATATGGTTTCGGAAATGGACAAAGTTGTCACCTTGATTTATAGGACCATTCAGAATCTAATAGAAAATTGGACCCATTGCTTATTGTCTCGTACTCCCACCCCACTTGCATAAAACTCATAATGTATTTCATGTATCTGTTTTACGTCATTATGTTGATGATGAATCACATAAACTAAATTGGAAGGAATTGCAGGTATCGGATGTGGGAACTCTCACTGTAGAACATTACACATATTGGACTGTAGAGTTTGACAGCTCAGGAACCATCTGGTAGACCAAGTTAAGGTCCAATGGGACAAGTATAGTCCAGGCTCTACTACTTGGGAAGACGCTAAGACACTATGATGCGACTATCCCTCACTTTTTTTACCACCTGGAGAATATGTTTCTTGAAGGTTGGGTGTATGTAACACCACATTTTGACGTAGACATCAAGGATTAACTGAGGCCTACACTTTTATTTTCTACTCACAGTGAAACTATTAAATGATACACTTAACTTTTAAGACGTATGAACCTTTATGAATGTTTAAATGTTATTGATGATGATGGATATAATGAAATCTACTATGTGAATGTAAATTTTATGAAAGTTTAAATGTTATTGATGATGATGTATATGATGTGACATATTGCGAGAATGAAATTTTTATGAATGATTAATGCTATTAGAATGATGTTGGATGTGATGCAATCTATTTGGTAAATGATAATTTTATGAATGGGTGTTGAAATTGAATTATGGGATATTATGAGATCTATTTCTAACTTAAAAACCTTGATGTTAAGTTGTTGGTACATGGATACCAAATTGAAATGATGATTGTATGCAATTGGATGATGATAGTGCATATAAATGTATGAGTTTGTGTTACAGACTAATCTGCAGGTTATGGGCTATGAAATAGCCAAGGGATAATGATGATGAAAGTGGATGTCATGACCACTAGCCAAGAAACGTTATGGTACGAATATTGTATGTGAAATTATATTGGTTTGGATGCATTTCTATGATATGTAGATCAGTGCATCAATTCAGGTGATGAGACTTCCCAAAACCGAATAAACAATGACAAAACTCCCAGCAACATCGTGTCACTGTATATTCCATTGTAGGGTGTGGACCCTAGTTATGATTAGGAGGGGTGGAGGCATTTCCCACCGTGTATCCTCCGAAACCTGAAGTCATGGGAGGACGGTGTTAGCTCACACTCCGCTAGACTTGTGCTGATGACTGTCAGTTGCCTGTTGGGGAAGCGTGGTCGAGATAGTGACACTTCCGTTTACAGGTTCTATTTGGAGTTAGGTCAATATAGTTGATGCTCCACGATAGTCCAGCAGAGGAAGGATAGGAATGAAGATGGAAGTAAGTTAGGGAGGAAGGATGAGTATAAATAGTTGAGAAATTATGGAGATTTGTCTGATGGTGGAAGTTAATGTTTTCCCTTCTAAAAGAGAGTGTGTATATATGAATATTCATAATTATGTAACTAAACCATAGTTGTCTAAATAAAATTGTCGAACTAGGATAATTGTAATTAAAGGATTTCACAAACATTTGATTGGTTTATTGTCTTTTATAAAAGACTAGTCTTGTTGATTAGATTGGATGCATACATAAATTACTAAAGGGTGATAGTTATTGATTATTAGTACATGCACGAGACTTGTATGTACTAGATACACATGCATTTATGGTACATATACACTAGTATGTACGATTTTTCTTGACTTACTTACTAATAGTGTCAGTTAATTGTTATGAATGTGTGAACCCTGTTTCTTTTCCTTTGTACCATGAGATACCTTAACTTTGAGACGAAGTTTCCTGAAGGGTGGGTGTATGTAACAACCCTAGTTAAATAGATGCGTAGGAATTATTAATTATAATTAATTCGATAATCTGACTGTCCTAATATCTTAGTTAAACAATAATTATTTCTTAACAATATTAACTAATTAATTATTTATTAATTTCTTTTTCATATCTGTCAATGTTTAATTAATTAATTAATTGACTCAATAATTATTTGAGTAAAGAATTAAAGGGGTTAATAATTTAATTTATTAAAGACTTACGTATGAAGGAAGGGAAAGAAACATTAAATGGAGGGGACAAGATAATAAATAAGGGGATAAGATAATAAATAAGGGGATAAGGTAATAAAGGATGGGATAAGGAAATTAATGAGGGGGAGGAGAGTTGGTGAAAGGGAAGATATGAAGGGGGAAGATTCAGACGGGAAGGCATTATGAGAAGAGGGGGAAGGAAGAATTACCTGGGGAGGAGAGACTGTAGTTCTGGTTTGTGGATTTTATTGTTCTGTTGTTGGGTTCTATATATTTTGGTGAACCATTGTAGGGGGCACAGGGTTGCTAGGGGTTTTGGGCATGGGGGCCAGGATTCCTTTTAGTTTCCTAGAGCTAGGGAGCTGGACAGGCTACTCCTAGCTAGCTGGGAGGTTAGACGGTTTAGGCAGAGTTGGTCAGTGCATTAGGCTAGGCAAGGAAGAAGGGAAAGGACAACCATATCAACGGGAATTAGCATCAAAAGCGGGTATTTTATTTATGTATTGCTGAGTTATTTTCATGCTGTGAAATAATTTTAAATTTCTGCTAAACATTTATGCTTATATGATGGTGTATGAATTATTTATGCAAAGAAAGGAATTATATGTTTAATTGTATGAAATTTTGGGATTTAATTAAGTTAGGTCTCTACAACAACAGTTTTATATTCTAGTTTCCTTTCACTTGATATTAGGTTTCCAAAAGAAAATGTATACATTTCGAAATGTACAAGTTCAATCCCATACAATGTGTGACTGTAAGTTTGGACTGTACATACACTAGATACCTAAATGAAATATAAGACGACAGTCTAACTACACTTTGGTGGATTTTTTTCTGGAATACATAATGACAGAAAAAATGAATAGCATGCAAATCCGAGATGAGAAATGAGATCCAAGGAAGTATCAAGACAATATAATACGTTCAATCAGATGTGGTGACATTCGTTACATAAGTATTTCCTTTCATAAACAGTATAGGCATAGTCTATTTTAAACAATTTAAGTATAGGAAGGGTCCAAGATGGCATTAAGATCATTAAAACAATCATTGTATTATTTTAAATAGACATGAGGAAAGGCCCTGTAGCTCTGCTTCAAAGGATTTATTACATATATCAACGAGAACAAAAAATAAAGAGGACATCCAAGCCCTATATGGTTACTATGTATTAAATCTAACAGTGGAATACATTACCACAATTTGGGAATTTCTCTTTATCCATCCACTATAGGAAGTCGAGGGAATCTATACTTAATATCACTAAATCTAGGTTGAAAACTAAGGCCTTCACTGTTTGAACTCATGAAAAATTTACAAAGGGAAATCGAATAGCTTTCACGCATGGAGTTTCCATAATTCGGACCGTTCCATTACACCAACCCTAAAAATAAAACAAGGGAACTTACATTAGTTCCTACCTAATAGAAATATGAATTTTTAGTAGATATCTAGAATTTGATTACCAACGTAATCTATTTAAATAGAATACAGTTATATGTTATACTTAACTCAGACTTGTAGGGAAGGCCAACCCTCCTCTACCCATGCTTGAGGATTATGTCCACGATCATGGAAGGGGTGGAAGAGGCAAGGTCCACCTGACGCATACCCTCACAACAAAGGGGCCCATCATTAGTGTTGGTACCAATCACATAATCATTGGTTTATGAAATGAAATCAACAGTGCTAATAGTTAACAAATAAATTTTGTAAAACATACTATGCGAATAGGCTGAGGGAACAAGTGCAAACAATTACACACAGAACAAGAGCTACATGGAAATATTGAGTTTAAACACTTTCCGAACCGATTTTGTCTATTACAGAGGCCAATTATAAATCAAAGATAAGTTCAGAGTTAATCTATCATTAAATTCAAATGGAGTAACTTACACGTAGACCTCGCAATGACAGAGGAATTACATTTCCTTTAACATACCAGACAAGAAGGAAAAAACTTAAGGAGACATTACGTTCGCAAGTAACAGTTAAGGATTCATTGACGACTATAGAAGGAAGGATTCATTCTCGATAAAGAAGAAGAAAGAACTTGCAACGTGTTTTTCTATACTCAGTGAAAAGTAAATTAACTCCAAACTAAGACTACATGTAACCTCCCAAAGGGTTTAGTATTAAACCTCTACATATACCAACAGAGATAACATAAGAAATACTGGAAATCGGGACATGAAACCCCGGGATTGAATTTACCCTTAAAACACTGCAAGTGTAAATTTCCTAAGTCAAGACAAGGGACTGGTATGCCGAGACTTCTCAAGAAGTTATAAAATAAATCTACAGTAAGCATATTCTTATTCATAAATGGGAAGCAATCTAGGTAATTTACAAAGAATAACGATAATGGGAGATTTAAGTAAAAATAAGTAAGATTGACTCAAGGGTTCACCCACTTTCATAAAGAAAGAAATCTTGTTTAATAACCAGAACACAGTTTTAACAAAAGATTACCAGGGAGGGTGAATGGCGATGTTGTTCCACCAGGTAACATTTTCCCCAAATTGATAGCCTGATTCTGTGAGAAAATAATATGCAGAGCCTCCCAAAGGACTCCATAATGAAAACAACAAACACATTAAAACCCTAAGAGGAACCTTAACTACTCATTTTAAATGTTGAAGGTATGAAGGATGGTCTATCCATGTGACGAGGGCAGAGTTGGTGTGACTGGAATGGATGTAGAGGTAGGTGAGAGCATTGTAACTCGCACACACAATATTGTCATTAAACAATAGATGCAAAGTCTTAACTCCCTTCTGACAGTAGACCATTCATTCACATCAAGAAATTCGCGAAGTAAATGAATCCCTCCATGACTCGACGAGTTGGAACTCGTACACTTCAATTGCATTGTTACAGTTAGCTTATCATTCAAGAGAAGGTTCGTTGGAACATATTTTAGTTAAGTTGAAGTTAACACAAGATCTCGTTACTCAGACTTTGCTAAGTAAAGGGATTGGAATATCAATAATCATGGATAATTTGTAAAGGAACCCATATATGATCGAGACTATGTATATTGATGCTACGCGCATATTACAATGCCATTTCTTTTCAACTGTGGGGTATAGATCCATCCCCATGACTATATATATATGGTAATTAAATATTTGTTTTCAAAGGAAAAATTAAATAGTATTCCATGCAAAGCATAGCAATCTCTTGTTTAAAGAGAGAGTAGGACTATAAGTCCTAAGTCTCATCTACTGTATAGATACATATGTATATAGGTGAGTAGGTTAGAGACTAAAGGGGAATTACTAGAACCCTTGGTGAATTAGCTGTATAAGTTTGTATCTAAAGTAATATAGACAGGTATGGAAATGTCATCATGTGGTAGGACGAACTTAAGTTACATCATAGAAAATTATAATAGGAATGAAGATTTCTTCCCTTTAATGACAAACATATAAAATGAAATTGGAGATTAATGCCTCAGAGATTTTTTTTTATGGGAAATTTGAGGTACATTACAACTGTACTTCTTATATCTAAATTCTCTAAATCTATCTTCTCAAACTCTGCAAGCTACTCGAAGGATGGTTCTTTGGTTTGCCATAGCTATCGCATAGACTCCTCTTGTCTAATATTCATATTACCTGGGAGTGTGTATGTCGGATGGCTCAGAACAATTCCTTCTTTGACATGTATTCATCATCATCTTCATTGGTAGATTCATTATCTCTCTAAGCTTTGACTTATTTCTTTCTGTGTGTGGATTCATCTTTCACTACAATGCCTGAAAGTACAATCTTTTGAAATGGTTCCTTATTTACATGTCCTTCCTTTCGTTCAAATATTTTAAAACCTTTATGTATGTCACATCTTTCTTTTCTCTGTAGAATTTTCTTCATCTCATTTTATTGTCAATCTTGCGATCTATGGTACCTAGGCTTTGTTCACCTTTTCTTCGTGTCTTCTTATCCATACTTTCTTATATCTGATATCAATGTTCTCTTTCATGAAAGTATCAATCATGCTTATTTAATAAATAGATATGTGTCCATAGTTATGAAATTTGTAACACTCAATGTTACATGTGGCCACATAGGCACTTCATGCTTGAACATTTATTTTATAATCCCTCCAATCTGCAACCTTATGTCCAAAATTAGTACAATAAAAATAATAACCATAAAAGAAATTTGCATATTTGGGAGTGAATGATATTCTTCACGATGTAGTCCTTATTAATTTCTTCCTTGACCGATCATGATCATGATTGAATCTTCTTTGTGGCTTGAACATAGATGGTATTCTTGAAGATGTATCTTGAATAGTTTTCTTAGATTTTGGTTGACCATGATTCCTTCCTTTGAGTACTTCTGCATAACTCATTCTATTTTCTTCATTCTTCTTTTCTAGAAACCTAGAGTATTTCTCTTCATTCTTTGTAAGTGATGTGGATGTTTCTGTCTCTTCAATATTATTTTTGATCTTGATGATTTTACTTCTCAATGTGAAAAAATCTTCCTCAAGCTTCCCAACCTCTTCTTCTTTCTTTAATATCTGAGACATCATGACTTCTTATGTTCTCTTCACTTCTTCAAGATGAATTTTTAATGTGATTATTTCTTCTGAAAGTACTTTCTCTTCTTTACCAAACTCTGACTCAAGATGGTTTAGATCATTGGTTATTTCTTTAAGATGATCTCTCAATATCTTCTCTCTCATTTCTTCTTCTTCCTTCTATGCTGCTATGTTGTCTTCCAAACAATAATTTTGATATTCAATATTTTCTTCGATCTTTCTAGCTTCTTTCTAGATTCAATGGTTTCATAGAATGATGGAACCATTGTAACACTATCATTATGAGATATACTATTGTAATCTTGTACCAATCAACCTGCACTAGGAAACCTGTACCAATAACCTGAACCACGCATCAACCTATACCTCAACCTGTAATTAACTTGTACCATAAACAAGTGTATCAACCATGCACCAACCTGTACCAAAAAACTTGTAATCAACCTTTACCATAAACAAGTGCATCAACCATGCATCAAATTGTACCTCAACCTCTAATCAAATTGTACCATAAACATGTGCATCAACCATGCACCAACCTGTACCAAACAACCTGTAATCAACCTGTACCATAAACAAGTGCATCAACCATGCACCAAACTGTACCTCAACCTCTAACCAACATGTACCATAAACAAGTGCATCAACCATGCACCAACCTGTACCAAACAACCTTTAATCAAGACTCACCATCCTTTGTTCCTTCGCTAGAAGATTGTAATGTGCACTGGAAAGAGCTCCAACTAGAGTTGTCCCATAACATGTTCGATAACACAGGTATTCCAACAGACGACGAACACCTTCAATAACCACTCACATAACCAGATCAAAGATCAACACACCGATGTTTTCACGTGGTAAAACCCCTATAGGGAAACATCCACAGCCCCAACCAATGCGGCCACTTGGAGCAGTTTATTAATGCAAAGAAAAAGATTACAGAGAGATTTTACAAGAGAGTTTCTCACAATCAATCATCGACAAATGAACCTCCATGCTCTTTAAATAGAGATCATGGACCAATCGGGTGCTAAGACACGGATCAATGGCCGTTAAGATCGAGGAGAGTATGAACCGTCGGATCACTCTATGTTGGGAACATATCGTGATCGTCGGATTTCCTAACTACAAATGCATACTAATGCATACTAAAGAAACACACTTTTACCTAATGACATATTAGACCAAGTAGATCTTAACTAACTCCTAAGTGTCTAAATATCCTAACATCCCCCCT
>ML776656.1:715428-729556 GCA_009831015.1 Picea engelmannii | reverse complement strand
CCTGAATTGTTCCAGATCCTACAACACTAAGAGATCTATCATCACCAACAAATATTTCCTTGGTGTTACATTCATTTAGAGCAGAAAATATGGCTTTATCCTTAGCCATATGATAAGATGCTCCTGAATCAATAAGCCACTCAGCAGAAGAAGATGTAGTACTAGAAGGTGTATTGAAGGAAAAACCAGAAGCAGAAAGTGCATGTCCACGAGAAGAAGAATAAGAATCAATATTGATGTTGTGCTTCTTCATTGTTGCTTCTAAGGCTGCCATCTTCTTGAAACATTTGGACTCGTCATGACCATCTTTATTACAAAAGTTGTAATGTCGGTTAGTACTCTTTTTATATTTTGATCCTTTGTCGCCATTAGGAGTTGAAGCTATCTGAGCGGGTTTGGGACCCTTAGGTTGTTTGTTGTTGTAGCGAGGATGTTGTTTCTTGGGATACTTGGGTTTATCGTTCTGCTGGGAAACTAAGGCTTTGTTTGAGGTACCTGCAATGTTGATCACTCCAAGTTGTACAAGCTTATCTTCCTCTCTAATCAAGGAAGTACAAAAGGACTCAAGAGTGGGTTTTACATAAGCTTTCCCTACATCCTCTTTCATGGCATAGAAGGTAGATACAAACACAGAATATGCACTACCTAGCTTAGAAAGAATAAGATATATGCAATGCTCTTCCTCCATTTTTATCTTACATTCTTCACATAAAATTTTGAGTGTTTTAAACTTAGATAGATAGTCTCCAAGGAAAGAAAAATCACTTGGACTCAAGGTCAGTTTTTTGATTTTCTAATTGTTGTGCTCGAATAATATTGTGTTTACCAAACACAGATTCAATCTTGTCCCAAGCTACTTCGGGGTCATCAATTCCTTGAAGGTGGTACCTTAGATCGGGAGAGATGGACAATCCAATTAGTCCATGTGCTTCGTCATTCCTATTATCCCATTTGGATTTCTTATCATCATCAGTGGGGGTTGTTTCCTTTCCCATGGTAATCTGATACAGGCCTTTACTTCTTAATAAATCTTCCATATGGGATCTCGATTGGAAATAGTTGTTGCTGGTAAGCATGACAGTACTTGTAGAAGCCATATTAAATATGTAGATAATGCAGATTTAAAAACTAAAACTAATGATCTGGATGGAAATATCTCGAAAAGTTGTGCGGTTTTAAATAAAACGACATTGAAAATGGACTTCTGATGTGAGAGTTATGCCCCTTTTAAAAAAGGCATAGACGGTAACCAAATAACCACGTGATAGTGTAAGCTACTTTATGAAGTGACGCACTTTTATAAAGAGAAGTGGGGATCACTTTTACAATGAGGTTACGTTATAACAGAAAAGTTGCATGCAAAATAACTCTAAAATAAAATATAAAGCTACTTATAGTGATTCATTTTTATACTTCAAGTGAAATGCACTTTACAATTTATAGCATGAACTTTTTCAAAAAAGGTAACAAAAGAGAGACTTGAACTCAAGACCTCTTACTTAATAAGGGAAGTTTTAACCAAATGGTCTAGAAAAACATATTGTAATGTTCATAAGGAGGATTGTTGTTGTTGTTGTTGTTGTTGTGGAAGATGGCCTTGGAGAGCATGCTCCAAAAAAACTATTTTCACACAAGAAAAAAATTTCGCTTCTCAATGACAACAAGGGTTAGATCTCAGTTAGCTTACCCACAAGATGCACCTTTTCCTATCTGTTTCTGATTTGCCAAGATCGCACAAGGGGTGAGGAAAAGAGCATATGCATATCTAAAAGAGTAGTAGCCCAGAAATAAAAAAAACAAACCAAAATAAAATCAAAACTTTGCAAAATTAAAAAAAAAAATGCGTATTCTGACTTTATACCTTCGGATCTGACTGTAATGGTCGTATCTTGGGCAAACGGAAACCTTTTCGAGTGAAACGAAAAGTGTTACTGAATGAAATGAGTACTCTGGATGCAATGGAACAATCCTCTCAGCCTAGAAATGTATGGAACAACCAGAAAATGAAGATGAGTAAACCCGGCTTAACGATCTCGATCTACAATAGGAGCGGGTCTTCAAACAGGCTCTGATACCATGTTCGAAAACACAGGTATTCCAACATAGGACGAACACTCTCAGTAACCACTCACATAACCAGATCAAAAATCAACACACTGATGTTTTCATGTTGTAAAACCCCTACGGGGAAGCATCCACGGCCCCAGCCAACGCGACCACTTGGAGCAGTTTATTATTGCAAAGAAAAAGATTACAGAGAGATTTTACAAGAGAGTTTCTCACAATCGATCATTGGCAAATGACCCTCCATGCTCTTTAAATAGAGATCATGGACCAATCATGCGTTAAGTCATGAATCAATGGTCGTTAAGATCGAGGAGAGTATGAACCGTCAGATCACTCTATGTCGGGAACATATCGTGACCGTCGGATTTCCTAACTACAAATGCATACTAATGCATACTAAAGAAACACACTTTTACCTAACGACATATTAGACCAAGTAGATCTTAGCTAACTCCTAAGTGTCTAAATATCCTAACATAACCCTCTGCACCTCAAACATGACTCTGTTTCATCCTCGGATCTCTGGGATCCAATTTCAACTCTCTAGGACTTGGTGTTCATAATCCGGAAGGACGTTGATGACCTCCATTTTAGACTGGATCACTTGGACCAGCGAGCAAAGAAAATTGAATCTTTGCTCTTGATTCTGCTCCATTCCCTGCATCCTCCAGACTCGGGCATCAACTCCCCTGCATCTAGAGGGACGATTTTTGTTTCAGAATTCCAAGGGGACGATGAGCACAGTGTGGATGAAGATGCATAGGCTACCGAGGACAAGCACCACACAATGCATGGCACATGCACAACGAAAGAGGAGGGCATGCACGCCCACCAAACACCATGACAGTCTGAAGGCATACAAGTGTTAGTATGCATGCTTTCTTTTGACAATTGTCAATTGTTTCTGGAACATTCTGTTTAGGCTGTTGGAGGTTAGTAATGTCTATTTTGTAGGTTTGCTAGTTGATAGGCATTGCCTGGGTTATCGAATTAGTTTTTTCATATGCAGTTTGATATACAATTTGAATGCATGGATAGGGCGAATTGGTTTCCCCATGGGGCAATTCTGGCAATTATGTCTAATTTTCACTAGTCTATCTGATATCTGTGTCAATCTGAGTTGGTTCCATTTCAAGGCAACTAAACACCCCACAGGTTAAAGAATAAAAAGGTTTTTTCCTATGAGGTGACATAAAGTTATATGTGGATGATTGTAGATTCAATTTTATTTTATAGATTTAGTAAAAACTTAAAAATGTATGGCTACTCAACAACTAATTTAACATTAACAAATATATTGGGAATGTTTTTACAACTATATATATTGATGATGATAAGTTCACATTTATTTCCAATAATTTAAAAAATTTATAATTACTTAACTAGTAAAAATTGTTAATTCCTTTTATTGTAATGATCATAATCTCATTCTTGTCCATGGGAAAAACGTTACATTATCATATTACTTGTTCATCTCTTATCATATTATTGTTATATTATGACCTCTATCTTATTGTACAATGAATATCAGTTTGCATTTTTTGGCATTTTGATCACTGAAGAAAACGCATATTAAATATAAATTCATAGTTGAACTATGAAAGATTCGTTTAACGGTGTAATTCATAGTTGAACTGTGAAAGATTGGTTTAACAGTGTATGCAGACTCTAGATTATAGTTCCTTGCTTAAAAAATAAATGACATTCTGTAAATTTCAATAAGAGATAAGTCGAACTGCACTTAAAAAATTTAACTGTCGCGCAGGGCGAACTTGAAATATCAGGCAACTCAAATCATCCACAAGTTCGACACCGTTTTGGTTTCTTTTTAAATTATCTCATTTTAGAATTATCTCATTTTAGGAGAGTTTTTTTCTCGGCAAGTTCAAGATCGAAGTGTTTTGATTTATCTTTCAAAAATAGATGATTTAGATCATATTAAAATTTGTCAAAACTCTTGAAACAGAGTTTCATCGTAAAAAAACTTCTCAAGATAGACATTACAGTTTTATTTCCTATTAAAATTTAAGGTCAATTTTGATTAAAAAAAAAAACTATATGAGTGACCCTTATCCTTGCCCTTCATGTGGTTGCACTTCATTCGGATGGTCACGTGGATGGATTAATCCCTATCTAGAATGAGGAGAAATTATTGCAATCTCATTCATTTTGTATTGGTTAAAATTGCAATTTTGAATATTGTTTAAATTATAATTTTTAATATTGTTAACAGAGTTTTATCAGAAAAAAACTTCTCAAGATAGAGAATACAGTTTTAGTTTCTATTAAAATTTAACGTCAATTTTAATTAAAAAAGAGAAACTATATGAGTGACCCTTATCCTTGTCCTTCATGTGGTTGCACTTCATTAGGATGGTCACGTGGATGGATTAATCCCTATCTAGAATCAGGAAAAGTTATTTCAATCTTATTCATTTTGTATTTGTTCAAATTGTAATTTTGAATATTGTTTAAATTGTAATTTTGAATATTGTTTAAATTTTAATTTGATTGCACTTTATTGGGATGGTAACGTAGATGGATTAAACTCTTATTTAGAATAGAGAAAAATTATTACGATCTCATTTATTTTGTATTTGTTTAAATTGCAATTTTGAATAATGTTTAAATTCTAATTTTAAATATTTACGTAAATTCAAAAGCCAAAATTAATTCAATATCGCTGGCAGGAATCTATGGATCCAGCTGCTTCATGTTCCGTAGCCTTCTGTTCTGTTTGACTCTTTCACAGTGCTCCGTTCGTTTTGGCATAGCAGTACACTGCATGTGCCCCCCCTCAGCATTCACTTCTTGCCATGAAAGACCTCTTGCCCTCGCCGGCCCACAAAAGCCCTTTTTGAACTTTAGGGCTGATAACGTTTTATGTATACGATTCATGGAGGTAGTTGCCAGTTGGGTCCGACCTAGTTTTGAGTTACATTTGTATTAAGAAATCTAATCTATAATGAGTTTAACGTATTATTATTTCATTAAAGAATTAAATTTAAAACAATGAAGTTTATAAGTATATATTTAATCATATACTTAAAAAAAAAAAGCAATATACAATGGGTTTTTAATCTTAAAAAAAAGCAATATACAATGGGTTTTTAATTAATATAAATTATTTTTTACAATTTATTCCCGGATTGATTCAACACAAAGTATGTATGTAAGGAATGTTCTCATGATCAAATTGATTCGGTGTGTTATATTTTTATTTTGGTAAAAAAAATTACATGGTGTTTTGAATATATATATATTTTTTAATTAAAAAATTAAAAGTTTTAAAGATAGAATAAATATATGGTAGTATTACTAAACTATTCATGTGAACTTATAACATACCCAACTACCTACAGGTTGGGGCATGCTACCTACAAGCTTATCCTTGGACTTTGTACTCTTATCAATATTTTTTTTTATTAATAAGAACACACAAAATACAAGATTTAGTGACATGCACAACAATATCCAACAAACATGCATAATCTACGATTTAGTTAAACGATAATTAAAATAAACAGCGAAATATATTCATACACAGATAATAATATCACAACAGAGAGCACTTATTTTTATAAAAAGGCAACACCAACTAGCTGCAGACCAAGGACATTCCACCCAACCGTAGATACCACTGCTCCAAATCTCAACAGCAGTGTCACCCCCGAGCGAGGGCTATGAATCTACAAGGATGGTTCTAGAGTGTACTTGGGTTCTCAAACCAGTCATCTCTCAAGCTCTCACAGGTTTCCTAGCACCCACAACAATCCAAGTACCCAACTCTCTTCCACCCAACCTGTACCACCCAAGAGAATGGACCTCCAACCTTCTCTGCCATGCAGTCCCTCAGGCAGTCCTTCTCCTTTTTCCTGGGCCTCCAAGACAGCTAGTCCAGAATCTCAATGCTAGAACTCTCAGGACTCACAGTTGTGAGAAGAACAGGCCACAGGCCAACACATCTCAGACATGCAGGCCCCAACTCATGGCTGGATTGCACCAACGACCATTACAACCAACTATCTCGTGGCTAATATTCAGTAGTTTGGTTCCCTTTAGACACAGATGAGGATTGATCAATGAATGGGCAAGTGAGTGCATGAAAGTGCACAAGAGAAATGAATGAACATACAGGAAAATCAATGAACAAGCCATCTGTCGAACCCCCCCCATCCAACCAGAGGCGAGTTTAAGTAACTTTGTGGGGAATCAAGAACCTCCTGGCCCTCCCCAAGAAGCTCACGTAACTGCTCCAATCCCTTAGGAAAAAATGGTAATTAACATAGGAATAAACACTTAGCCCCTCAAGCCCCCTCTCTCGTGGAATCATAGCCCACTATAACTCTATTCTTTGTCTGTCTAGCAGCGGGCCATGTATTTATTATTAATAATGATAGAAACATTACATATCTTGGGCACACTGGTTTTTTAATAATTGTTTGGGCACCCTATCCTCTCAACATTGTAACAATACATTATTTAAAATGGGGGTTTAAAACATGGGGTGTTACATGCCCTCCCCCTTATTTTGGCACTGTCCTCAGTGCATATACAAATAGATATCAAAATCTAAAATTTATTCAAAAAGTTGTGGGTACTCTACCTGCATGGCATCTTCATTCTCCTAGGTAGAATCTTCACTACTATAGTAGGCCCACTAAACTTTAGTCAACTCTATAACTCAATTCCAGAGCATTTTGACTTTTTTGTCCAATACCTGCACTCGTTGAGCATGAATATCTCCCTCCATCTCTACCTGAATAATATTCCAATCAATAGCATGCTTAGGGTCATGCACATATTTCCTTAGTAAAGATACATGAAATACAATATGCACATTCATGGAACCAGGTAATGCAAGAATCTATGCAAGTGGCCCTGTTCTATCCAATATTTCAAATGGACCACAAAATCTGGCTGCCAGCTTTGCGAAACTACCCAATTTCAAAGAGCTTTTCTTGGCCTTCACTTTCAAAAGTACATGCTCCCCTACCTTAAATTCTCTATCTATCATGTTCTTGTCTGCATAAAATTTCTGCCTATCCTGAGCTGTCTTTAAATTATGCTTGATCTTAACCACTTGGTCTTCCATGTCCTTGAGCAACTCCGACCCAAGTACCCCTCTATCTGTTGGGTTGTCCGAGCTTACTGGAGCATTGCATTTCCTACCATACAAGGATTCAAATGGGATCAATCTTAATGAAACTTGATACCCATTATTATATTCAAACACAACCAAGTGTAAGTAATCTTCCCACTTAGATGGCTTATCCATCACATATATTCTCAATGTATATTCAATTATTTGATTGACTCTCTCTGTTTTCCCATCTGTATGGAGATGATATGTTGTGTTGAAGTTTAGATTTGTGCCAACTCCTTTAAACAATCCCCTCCAGAAATTGGAGGTAAACTTTGTATCTCTCTCCAAGATGATTTTCCTATCTGTCCCATGTAACCTACAAATTTCATTCATGAAAATTTCTGCAATATTAGCCAATGTATGTGTTGTCTTCATAGACACAAAATGAGTAACCTTTGTTAGTTTTTCAACCACCACCATGATTGAATCATGCTTCTTATTCATTCTAGGTAATCTCGTGATGAAATCCATGGTGATCACTTCCCATTTCTTCTTTGGGATTGGCAATGGATGCAACAAACCCAATGGGTGCCTATGCTCATCCTTCACCTTCTGACATTCCATACATCGAGTGATGTAATCAACAACATCCTTCTTCATTCTCGGCCAAAAGAACTGGTTTCTTATTGTTGTGATTGTTTTTCGGTAACTGAGATGTCTAGCATAAGGAACATCATTCATTTCCTTCAATACCAAATTCCTTAGTTCTCCAGAGATAGGAACATAGATTCTATTTTTATGCATGAGTAATCCGTCTTTCCTTACCTCATACTCCTTTATTTCCCGTTGTCCATTTCCTTGTTGTAAGTTTTTCTTTACCTGTAGGTAATGTTGATCTGTAACACGACCATCTAAAATGTTTCTCTTCAAGTCTGGTTGATGCATACTAACATCAGTAGCATGCATGAGATGCACTCTTCTACTAAGCGCATAGGCAACTTTATTCTCTTTTCCTTTGATATGCTTGATATCAAAGTCATATTCACTTAAAAATTCCATCCATCTTGTTTACCTAGCATTCAAGGTCGTTTGTTCAAAAATATACTTCAAGACAATGTGGTATGTCCTTAATTCGAATTTATTCCCCATGAGATAATGCCTCCACATCCTCAAGGCGTGAACAATGGCAATAAGTTCCAAGTCATGTGTGGCATAGTTCCTCTTATGTTCCTTAAGCTTTCTAGACTCATACCTAATGACATGTCCATTTTGCATGAGGACTCTCCCAAGTCCTTCCTTACATGTGTCTGTACATACCAAAAAACTTTCATTTGGGTCAACAATATTTAACATAGGTGCACTAGTAAGTAATTCCTTCAACACATTAAAATTATTTTCACACTTGAGTGTCCATTCAAATTTAGTTCTCTTCTTTTGCAAAGAAGTGATGGGATGATCAATCTTATAGAACCCTACTATGAACCTTTTGTAGTAGCCAGCTAATCCTATAAAAGGTATGATGTCTGACAAATTACTGGGTGTTGGCCATCCTCTAATGGCTTCGATCTTCTCTCGACATACTACTATGCTCTCCTATGAAATAATGTATCCCAAGTAATGGATTTTATTTTGATAAAAATAACACTTAATCAACTTGGCATACCATTGATGTTTTCTTAGTACCTGCAATACCAGTCTTAAGTGATGTTCATGCTCCTCTTCAGACTTAGAATAGATAAGTATTACATCTAGGAATACTATGACAAACTTATCCAAATAATTTTTGAATATGTCATTCATTAAGCACATGAAGACAAATGATGCATTGGTCAGTCCAAATGGCTCCACTACAAATTCATAATGCCCATACCTGGTCATAAAGGTTGTCTTATCAATGTCTTATTCCTTGATTCTTACCTCATGGTATCCTTCCCTCGGGTCAATCTTTCACAATATATTTTCTCCTCTTAGTTGATCAAAGAGCTCATCAATTCGAGGTAGAGGATACTTGTTCTTTATAGTGTACTTGTTTAGTTGTCGGAAATCAATACACAACCTCAAGGTTCCATCCTTCTTATTGAAAAAAGGTACTGGTTCTCCCCAAGGTGAAATGCTTGGACGTTTGTACCCTTTCTTCAACAATTCCTCCAACTACATTTGTAATTCTTTTAACTCTAGTGTGCTCATTCTGTAAGGTGTTTTCCACACTGGGAAGCTCCTGGCACTAAATCAATTGAAAATATATATCTCCCTTCTTGGTGGCAATTTGGGTATTTCTTGGAATACATATTCAAATTCCTGTAGTACTGAGAAATATTTGAGGCTTGGCCCTTTTGTATTATCTAGATCTTCCACATGAGCTACATACAATTGACATCCTTTCCTAAAATATCTTTTTATTTGTAAGGATGAAATCTCCCTTATAGAGATGGGTCTTGGAACTCCTTTCACAGTGATTTGTTTTCCATTTCCATCAAGACATGTAAATGTATTGTTATGACAATCTAGGATAACATGATTCTTTTCCAAATAATACATTCCAATACAAATATCATAAGACCCCAATGGTATGATATTTATATCCATAATATTATTCACACCATTAGGACTTATGGAACAATGTCTGACCATATCATAGATTCTTCTTTTGGTTCCAGTGGCTAACTAGACCAAACTTGTTTTTCCAAGTTCACTTTTCTCCAAATGTAATATATTCACTATCTTATGATAAATGTAGCAATGCCTTTCTCCTGAATCAATCAAAATAGCAATAGGCTGATTTATGATCTTACCTTCCACCTCGATCATATTAAATTGGTACTCTGCTTGTCGATCATTTAAAGCTACATGGATTCTTCCCATATCTTCGACTATTGTAGCTTCTTGGAGATTGTGCATAGTCTTCAGTTTGTCCTTGCTATGTGGGAAATCCTTGTACATGTGATCTTCCTTACATCCCCAACATTGGATTGGTGGTCTTCCCCTTTTTCCCAAGGAATCTTCCTTCTTGAAATATCCCTTAGCATATTGATCTTGATGATTTCTATTGGGCTCATTCCTATTGAAGGAAGGTTTGAATCCTTTCCTCCTTTGATCAGACTTCACATTTTTCTTGTCCTTCCAATATTTCTACAGAGATTCTCTTCCTTGGCCTTGTTCATACATGTATTTATCCTTCCTGATGGCCTCCATCAAGGTCTTGGGTTCATAATACTTGATATTTTCCTTATAAAAGGTTGGAAGTCCACTTAGAAATCTTTGTATTTTCACTTTCTCATCCCCAATGAACCTGACATACTTTAAGAATCCCAAGAACTTCTTCTTAGACTCTGCCATAGACATGCTTCCCAACCTGAGTTCAAAGAACTCCTGAATTTTCTTGTCATAGAAATTATCTGAGAGGTACTCCTTCTAGAAGTACTTCTTGAACTGCTTCCAAGTGATCCTACTTTCATTAACATGTTCCACTTTTTTCAGTTGGTCCCACCATATTGTACCTTTCCTGTGTAAATGGTAGGTGGGAATCCTAGCTTCCAGTTTGGACAAATAGTTATTCCATTGAAAATATCTCCTAAGGCCAGGAAACCATGCTTCGAAATCATCTTCCCTTTCTCTTTCACTCTCAAAGGAAGGTGGCTTGAGCTTCCTCAGATCTCCTTGCAAACTATCTAAATCTTGTTTCCTTCTTTGGTGTCTGACAAGAAACACCTATGGACTTCTTATGGGATCATCCAATGCACAAAAATTTCTTTATGAGTAAGGAGGTGAGTGGTGTCCATGAGCTCTACCAACACTTCTAGAATAACCAGATCTTACATGATCATTCCTTCTTTCATGGAACCTTCCTTCTTCTGTTTGTCTTGAGTTTGGTCCCGTCTTTGTTTGTCTCTACAACTTATTCAAGATTTGCAACACTCTAGCATTTATCTGACTTTTCTCTCTCATCAGTCTCTCATTGTATTGTTTGAAGCTTTGCACTTCCATCTTCATGATTCTTACCATTCCTATCCAAACCATGTTACGGGTCTCTTTTTTTTTTTTTTTTGTTCATGGATATCATATCCCCATTCTCCGAAAATAATAGTGTCTTGTTATACTTGGCTGACACATAATTTCATCCTGCACAGACGCTTCCTTCAAACCACCCTCCCAGGTGACCACGACTAGAAACCACAGCTAAATCCTTCCTTAGCACTTTTTTTTCTCAAAGACCACCAATTATTCCCTTAGCACTCCTTCCCTTAGCTCTCAATCTCCATATGACCACGTCCATGACCCTGCGCTTATATGAAAAAGTGCTTTTCCATAACTTCGGGACATCGGAACTAGGGATGATTTTAGGGGCTAAATTTCGCTCATGGGCTAATTTTCCATGGTTTTTCCAAAAATGAGATTTGCTATTTTAAAAATGATTCACCCAAATTCTATAGGATAAAATATTTTACCTTGAAAATTGCCAAGGTTTTATAAAAACTATATAAAATGCTTAGAAATTTGAATATTTTTAAAAAAAAATTGCTAAACATTTATAGTTGACATATGAAGGATTAGTAATATTCGCCAAGTTTTATAGATTTAAAAATAAATTTCCATCCTTAAAATCATCCCTACTTTCAAAACTTTCAGCCAAGAAAGGATCAACGGTCCTCGTCCTCTTCCACGATCAACGATCGATATCCACTTCGAGACTTCGTGCTTCGGGAGTCTCAATTTTCCTCACTTGCCTCATCCTAGAACACTTTTCCTCAGAGTTCATGATCTTTTGATGGGTTTCCTACCACATATCAACAACTGTGAATCGCTTCGCCTCTTATGGATTTAGAAGTTTCAAACTTTCCTCCTACACGTTTTATGAGAGTGCTTTTACCTGAAGTCGGTGATTCTTCGGCATGTGTCTTCTAGAATCAACGATCAATATGTACTATGGCCTTCGGCCCTTCACCAATTTTTGACCCAACACAACCTATCACATCCTTCCTGACTGGAGTGCCCAATCTTCGAACTACATGATCTGTTGCTACATGGAGAAATACTGGAAGCGAACATGTGGCCCAATAGGGAGGGTGACACGTGTCATGTTCTAACTGACATTTCAATACTCCATATACTCAAAACTTACTGACACGTGGCACACATCCCATAGGTCGATACCTAGCCACCCATAGGCTGGGGCATGCTACCTACAAGCCACTCTTGTACTTCTTACTCTTATTGATACCTTCCTTGATTTATACGAACACATAAGAAACAATATTTAGTGACATGCAAAACAATGTCTAGTAAGCATGCATAATCTACGATTTAGTTAAACGATAATTAAAATACACAGCAGAATATATTCATACATAGATAATAATATCACAATAGAGAGCACTTATCTTTATAAAAAGGTGACAGCAACTAGATGCATAGAAAGGACGTTCCACCCAATCGTAGACACCATTGATCCAAATCTCAAGAGTAGTGTCACCCCCGAGCTAGGGCTATGAATCCACAAGGACGATTCTAAAGTGTACTTGGGTTCCCAAACCAGTTAGCTCTGAAGTTCTCACAGGTTTCCCAAAACCCACAACAATCCAAGTACTCAACTCTCTTCCACCTAGCATGTACCACCCAAGAGAATGGACCTCCACCCTTCTCTGCCATGCAGTTCCTCATGCAGTCCTTCTCCTTTTTCACGGGCCTCCAACACAACTAGTCGATAATCTCAATGATGTAACTCTTAGTACTTTCATTAGTGAGAAAACCAGGGCACAAACCAACGCATCTCAAACATGCAGGCCCCAAGTCATGGCTGGAATGCACCAGCAACCATTATAGCCAACTATCCCGTGGTTAATCTTCAACAATTATGTTCGCTTTCCCAAGCCAAGACGCGAATGAGAATGGATCAATGAATGGGTGAGTGAGTGCATGAAATTGCATGATGGAAATGAATGAATGTACAGGAAAGTCAATGAGCAAGCCATCCATCGAACACCCTGATCCGACTAGAGGCATTTTTAAGTAACGTCGTGGGGAATCAAGAACCTCCTGGCCTTCCCCATGAATCTCAAGTAACCTCTCCCCTCCCTTAGGAAAAAAGCTTCATTAACATAGGAATAAACACTTAGCCCTCATGCCCCCTCTCTTCTGGAATCATAGTCCCTCTAGCAGCCAACCATGTATTTATTATTAATAATGATAGAAACATTACATGTCATGGGCACACTGGCCTTTTAATAATTGTTTGGGCACCCTCGCCTCTCAACATTCTAAGAATACATTATTTAAAATGGGGGTTCGAAACCTGGGGTGTTACAGAACTATGAAAGACATATCTCATGTTAAATTTGAATAAATTAAAAGTTTTAAAGATAGTATATACATGGTAGTATTACTGAAATTTTTTATATTCATATGAACTATGAAAGATATATCTTAGTTAAATGTGAATTTAAATGTAAAGGATAATAATATTTAAAAATTTCAGATTTTATTACCACATTATATTTATTTATTAGTAAAAAATAATATTATTATATAGAAATATTATTGTATATTCATTTATTTATAGCATTTATATATAATATAATTAGTTAGTTATTCTATATTTAATTTTAATTAACCTTATATCATATCTCAATTTCATAATATTTATAACATTATCTACTTTATATCCTATTAATTTATTATCCATTTTATATCCTATTAACTCATTAAAATTATGGAAATTAAATCAACAACCTATGAGTATAAAAATAAAATATTAAAAAAAATCAATTCATTTTTTATCAATTTTCTTAAAGTTTCATGGACTATGAGTATCTTCATTGCCATGACTCTCAACATTATTATTGTTATGGTTATTATTCATGTTATCACAATTGTCATCTTAATTCTTATTATCAAGGTGATTCTTATTAATGATCAAATTTAAAGGGTTGATCTTAATTCTTTCCATGCTCAAGATGGAATTAACAATTGACTCTCTCT
>ML776656.1:685838-713777 GCA_009831015.1 Picea engelmannii | reverse complement strand
TATATATATATATATATATATCAACTCTAAGTTGAACATGGAAAGAATTACACATCTCCCTCATACTCCCCATCACATCATTGAAATTTTTTAACCATAAGAATCGTTTTAATTTTGATTAATATATATATATATATATATAATTATTTCAACACAAAATTTGGAATTTAGAATTGAAAAACTAAATTTTAATAGTAAAATTTTATGATTTAATAAATTTGGTGTGCTATTCTTTCATTATATTATTGTAATGGTTTTTCTTATGTTGAATTCATTGCTAAGACTTTCTCTGAGATTATTTTTAGTGAATGTTGTTAAGACTTTCTCTTCCGACTTTCTCTTAGTGAACGTTGTTTCATCAATGCTCGTCTCTTGAAACGTCTATCCTTTTCCAACATTTCTGTCAACTATGTTGGTTGGTGGTCCTGTTGACTGGTACGACTGGCTAGATGTGTTGTAGTAGATGGAATCGCTAACTAGGATTGTTGAGAAGGATTGCATACCCACCTCTATTGTTGAATCCTCAACACCCTTTTCCTTCAATGAAAATGCACGACTATATGTGTTGTAGTAGATGGCATTGTTGGTCGGGATTGTTGAGACATAATGCACTCCCACCTCTATTGTTTCCCTTGTCCTTCAGTGAGAATGCACATTTGTATGTTTTGTAGGAGATGGCATCGCTGGTTGGGATTGTTGAGATGAAATGCATGGCCAACTCTATTTTTGAATCCTCAATTCCCTTTTCCTCTTATCCTTCAGCTACAATGCATCCCCACCTCTACTATTGAAATGTCTATCCTTTTCCAGGATTTATGTCAGCTATCTGGCATTTTCTCTACAATTCTTCACATTTTCTCTGTCATTCTCCACAATCAATTTGTATCCCTTCATCAACACATAATCATTGTAATTCAATTTATTATGAAACATTCAACAAGTTCACCATTTCATTCACATGATGACAAAATAAAAACATGAAATGAAAATCTTAGTATGATTTTTATTATTTTTCTGATCTTAAAAATCTGAACATAATCTGATGGTAGATTTGAAAAACATGGAATGACAATCTCGGTATGATTTTTATTATTTTTATGATCTAATAATATGAACGTAATTTGATGGAAGATTTGTATTTTTGGCCATGATCTAGATCTTAAGAGTGACCTACTCCTATGGTTTCCTTCGTCAACTTCGAATGAACAACTTCTTCTCTTTCCTTCTTCAAACTACATGAACATTTGGAACAAAGAAAGTGTTGAGGAATAATGGATATCAGTTGCAGTAATAAGCAACAACACGTTGTTTTTGTTCCTTTTGATTTCATTAGAATGAAAAACATTTGGTTCTTCTAATGATATGGGAGACCATAACTAAGTGATCAATATTAAAATGAAATGTAAATCTAAATCGATTACAAAGCTAAATCTCTTACAAGAATTACATATTACTGATGTGACTCTCATATAAAAATCAAAATTGGTTTATAATATGAATCGATAAATATATAATATAAATCTCTTGCATAAATATAAACAGATGTATAAGAAAATATTGATTTCTTATTAGTCTTTTGAATGCAAATGGCCTTGAGGCTTGTGGATGAGGGATTCCTTATTAGTTTTGTGAACATAGAGTACAACCACTCTCGCATATCAGATGTTAACAAGACCAGTTTGAGTAACCACATGATGATTTTCTCTGACGTCATCCCCGATGACCTTCCTTCCACTGATGCTTGCACTCACATTTCCAAGCTCTGTGATGTCATAGAAAACGTGATTGTCCCGTTTTTGGTCCATGCTTCGGCTAGTGTCTGAATTCACAATACTTCCAAAGCCTTATTTTGTTGGCATTTGGATGCATGAAAGTGAACTACTTCTTTCTCTAAGTTCCATTCCAGTCATATGTTTCCATGCAATTAAAGAGACAAGTATCGTATACTAGGAGCATGATTTCCACGTACTTCCCATGCAAAATTGTGGTATGAAAGAGGGAGGAAAGATTGGAACTATCATATGGACACGCATCACTTGAGAAGGCTCTTATCAATCTTGGTTTGTTTCCTTCTAATTGTATTGTAGTAGTTTACAATTGTTTTTTTTTTTATGAATTTTCATTCATGCCTACCAGCCTACCCAGGTCTAAGAGCATACGTTTTTTGCTTGTCCAGGTTAATGGTAAATCAACTAAATTGACTACAGAAATAGATACATCGTTGTATTGTGCACCCATTGTTGGTTTTCGTACACATCCTATGAATTATATTGAGCCAATTTATACTTGATGAATTGTTCATCCTACCCAATTTATATGTTTCCATATATTACGAAGAATTCAAGAAAGATACATTGTTTCTTATTTGATTAGCCTTATTGTGCTCGGAGGAATGTTCAAAATCGCTAAAGTGAGCCCAAAATTCCGCCTCATAATGGCAACAGTGAACACAAAATATGACCTTCCTTTAGATTCATATTAGCGATACTTCCATTTGATTTCACCAGAACGAACTCAAAGATTCACTCACCCTTCACATTGGTATAAGCAATACCTCCATTCACTTGAGAAACTAAACATTTAATGTTGATGGGTAAATAGTTAATATTGATGGGTGAGAGCATTCATTTTTCATCTTCACTTCATGAAGAAAGATAGCTCAATTTCCTAGTACAATTGGCTTGTCAAATCTATAAATAATGTTAGTTATAGAGAGCCATGCCAATCCACTCGAAATCTTAAAGAGATAGCTAATACTATTGTTTTTGCTAGCTATTACACTGATATCTCCCTTTTTGGCAGGGACTTGTTGCTCAACAAGTCCCCTTATTACTCTTGCATCTTGATAAGTGTATAAAATGACATGTTGGTATAGCATTTTCTTTAATACATGTTATTGGTGTTCTACAATATGTAATTATTTTGTTGCTTTAATTTTAAACATTAAATAAAATATCATATAATCATTGAATATATATAATTTTTTAAATATCATATACTTTTATGATGTTGGAAAGCATAAGCAAGGGGAAAGGAATATATGAAATTTCATAGTAGTCGTAAATTATATGAATGAACAAGTGCAACAAAGTCGCATATATTGCATCTACAATTAATATTAATATCATCTCTATGATCCATGATGGAGGTGGATCATTCCTTTCTCCATTGAATTCATACTACACTTCTTTCTTTGTTGATCATGTTCTCCATTTTATCAGTTCGGGTGCTTTGTGGGATACAGATCCGCGTCTCCTACGTTGTCTTCTATGATGTTCTAGTGTGGATGTAGATCAAGCTTTCTTCTGGATGGATCTAGTTTTCTTTTTCTTGGCCCTTCATATTTGTGTCGTTGATGCCTCAAATGTGGAGTTTTCTCTATCCTCTTATGGGCTTATGCAGATCTCCATTTGATTTCTCTTATGTGCCTCGGGGTTGTGTCACGGTTTGATGCATTCCATCTACCTGGTGTCTCAGGGCTCAAAGGTGGAGTGTCAAGTTCAGGCTTATGGTATCTTGGGTACAATTTTTTTGGCCCTCTCGTTTCTCTAAGAGGTTTGGCTTCTGCTCAAACCTGGTCTATCTCGCATGTGGGTCTTCTTTGGAGGTTTTCTCTATTCTTCATTCTTGGCGAGGGTTTCTATAGGTTTGTTCTTCATTTCACGTTTATTCTTTTTTATTTTACCGGATCGTTCAGGGTTTGATGTATACTCAAATCACAGTCCTTTTGTTCGGGGTCACATTACCACACTCACTTTTTTTTGGTGATAGATTCTATGCTGTGAGGTCCTTTGGGTGTGTGGTAATGTTTAGGAAACTAGCACTTTGAGGTCCTTCTATTAGGCGTGCAACTTTTTGCCGCTACTTTTTGGTAGTCTCGTGGTTTGCATGGTGCTTTTGAGATCTGGTGGTCCTGGATTGAGAGCTTTTTACTGCTCTGACATGGTCTGTCTGGATTCCAAAGTAGTCTTCTAGGTTAAACTTGTTCGGATTTTTATGAGTGATGTGGGCTTCATTTTTTGTGTATTTTGTGTGGGCTTTGAGATCTGTATTGTATTTTGTTTTGTAATTTTTAGTCTCATTTTTTTCCTTTCGGAATTTTTTATCCTCTTCAAGGATTAGTCGTATTTAATACACGTACCTAATATAATTTGGTTCTCTTCAAATAAATAAAATTACACTTTTTACTGAGAAAAAAAAATAATATATATATATATATATATATATATATATATATATATATATATATATATATATAATTAACACTTCTCCATAATTACAAATCCTCCTATTCAAAAAAAAATTAAGTCTTAACACAATTTAAATGACATAATTTGGAGAGACTACTTATTTTGAACAATATTATACGATAAATAGTATTTGTTTTATTTTTTTATATATAAAAATATATTATAATTTTTATATTGTTATGTTTGTGGATATTTTTATTAAGTGTAATGTATTAATTTTATATTATTAATTATATTAATTTTTTTTTAATGATGTGTAACACATTAATTGTAAATGCAAGATTAAATATAATAAGAGTTTGGATTATTTAAAATTTATTATTAATTAAAATATGTTTTAAATTGAAAAAAATAATTTAAGTTTTTAAATATAAATGATTTAAAATAATTCATATTAAAAAATATATGGTTTCTACATCTTTATAAATAATTGTATATTTAAATTAAACATATTAGATTTAGTTAAATATCTTAGAGTATTAATAATAATAAATTAAATTAACTTTTTAAACACTTAAGTTTATGTATTTTTTATATAAAAAAAAAATTAATTTAATAAATATATGTAATTAAATAAATATTTTTTATCAGAAAAAGTTTAAATATACAGAATTAATTTACGAAAGCATATTATTTTATTAGTTATTTGATATTAAATCATAAATATGATAGTAGACATAACAATTAAGCACATGTGTTTCTTCAATTAATTATAATTCTAAATCCAAAAAAAATAAAATATCCATTTTAATAAACTTTAACAATAAAACACACAAATTTTTACTAAACTTACCCATAAAAATTAAATAATTATAATTTGAAATCCAAATAAAATAAAATATATCCCTTTCAATAAACTTTAACAATAAAGCACAGTTTTTTACTAAACTTACCCATGAAAACTTACTTTGCATCAGCCACATACAATTGAGATAGAGCGGTTGGATTTGACGGCACTGTCCTCAGTGCAATGAAGCTAATCCAAAGTCCAATGTAATAAATATAATCTAGCGCCCTTATTGTGCAATACAAGCGTCTCAGAATGAATATGTATGTACTGGCAGGGAGAAGATGCAAACTCCCGTTTGTAAACTTTGCAATTCGTTTACCGGTTGGAGCCAAGGTATACGCATTTTGCAATTCTCCAAACACAAATTTTGATATTATTCTTATTTTCTAATGTTAGATCCGGAGTTAGAAAGGGATCAAGTCTCATGCAAATTTGCAAATCACTTAAAGAAAGGTTTACATTTCAAAGGAATTGATCACTCTCGGTTTATGTTAGGATGGATCTACACCGGTTCTTTATATATATCATTCTCAATGACATGTTGAGCATGAAAATTGTATCTTGAGCATGGAAGGATATATATAAAGATCATATGGAAGGATGGAGCATGAAAATTGGATCTACACCGGTGTATAGATCATTCTCAATGACATGTTGAGCATGAAAATTGCATCTTGAGCATGTAAAGATAATAAAGTATATATATATATATATATATATATATATATATATATATATATATATATATATCTTTTGTCAAGATTATATTGGTCATATCATTAAAATGTTTTAATCAAGATTCATTTTAACTTTGGATTTAGCATACATCCATAGGGATCAAATACCTAGAGGTGTAAACTCCTACTCCATGCATGATAGATTCCTAGTTAAGATGGATTTATGTTGGTTATATATATATATATATATATATATATATATATATATATATATGTGTGTGTGTGTGTATGTGTGTGTGTGTGTCATGTCTCAACTCCATGTCTCAAAATCCTTTAAGCAAGATCTGTCCTAAATCTAGATCTATCATTGGTCAAGAGGGATCAAATCCCTTAGGTGCAAAAGTTTCCTCTTGAACTATAATTTTTTTTTTTCATTCCATGATAGATCCCATGATATATATAAACACACCACCCTGCATCCATATGAAACCCCCTCTAGTTAGACAAATCTAATCTTTATAGATGCAAACTCCTTTTAGAGTGCAAAACTTCAAAAAAAAATTGCACTTAAGGAGATTTAATTATTGTCAGCACTTCATAAATCTACCCTTAAGATGAATCTAGACTAGTTTATATTTCTTAACAAACTCATTAAGAATATTAATATGATGACATATTTAGATAAATATATATTTAAGATATTATTTATTAATTATATTTTTTAAATTTATTTAATATTTAATGTTTATATAAAGAATAATTATTTTTTTATTAATGTTTTAAAAATAACAGAAAATTACTAACATAAATTTATCTTAATTTTAAAGAGAAAAGAATATAAATCTTAATTAATTAATTTATTTTAATATAATATCATGGTAAATAAAAAGAAATAAGCCCATTGAGTTAAAAATATCCACCACTACCATGAAGCCCATTCAACCTTAATAGTTTTCTGGTATTAAATTAGATAAATACCAACCACTTACAAAGATCTTTAATGTGTGGTTTATGTAAATTCCACACTTCTCAACTACATTATCTTCAAAATTGTTTATCAACATGGTAATATTTCTATAGTGTCTTTCATAGATTTTGACAAACAACATTTCAAATACCTCAAATAGGTAAGACTGTGTTCAAGAAATCATTGTGAATTGGCTTCACAATAAATATTAAGATAATGGTGCTTTTTGGTGTTCAACAAATCACTGTGAGTTGGTTTTTAAGACAATGGCACTTTTTAATTTATGTGCAATGTACCTAATTGTTGTAAGACTGTGTATCGAAAAAGTAATTTGAATCTGATTACATTATCAAGTTAGGTTAAAATAAAATATCAAGTTAGTTGTGATTTAGAAAGCCATACACTATCTTGGACAATACAAGAACACATTCTAATTCGTGAAGACAATTAGTACTTCAAGTTTGACAAAGACCAATCACGAAGCACGATTTTGAAACTATTGGATATATGTGTAACATGATCCCCATACCCCAACGGAAAACCAAAGTAGCTTTCATGCTTTTCACTTTGAAATGTTTGGATTAAAAAAAAAAGACATTTCCATAAGAAAAATTCAACAGTAGTAACATAAAAAAATAGAAATAGAATGAAAAAATAGTTATTTTCAAAAAAAATTAATTTCATCATCTAGAATCTTTTGGATTTTCTAGGTGGAAGTGTATGGTTTGTCTTGATCCTTCATAGACAGTGGGACTTGTTATCGTACAATTTGTACTTTCCCAAAAGCTAAGGCAAGTGAAAGTGTAACAGGGAGTGACCTATCACTGTCACCTTAATAGGAAACCCCTTTCTATTTAAGAGTATATCAATGTACCCTAGGGGAGACGTCCACAGTGACATGACATTTTGAGAAGGCTAAGGCCGATGTATAAGAAAGCTTCCCCCCTCTCACAAGTCACTCAATTTCAAAGGGTTTTTTTATGGCTTATAGAGATGAAACAAATGAATAATATTATGTACCTTCCCAGAACAAGACAACAAAATATTAAAGGGGCACTTTCCAAGTATGAAAATGATATCAATGCTTCATAAGACAATGAACTCTTAAAAAATATACTAATTGATATAAAATTGCAGAAATACAATAATTTACAACAACAATGATAAATTTGTAACAACCACAATAAATGTGCTTCAAAATGCTTGAGAAAAGACTAGAAAAGGTATCCTTAGTTAGGAAAAATTATATTAGATTGTCACAAGCATATTTAGCAATGTTTAGCTAGCATAAAATGTCACTTTTAAGGTCAATATGATGTTGTTAGATGGTTGTAGAAATATTTTGCAACAAAATCAAGCTAGTTAGTGAAATATGCTAATATAATGTTAGTAGGAGTTAGTGGATGCTCCAAATAAGATAGTTTGAAAGTTGTTTGATCAATCAATCACTGGTAGTGAGTTGACTAGTGCCTTCTAGGGTAATGGAGTCAATTATAGAAGCACCAACTCTTAGAGAGAAATAGCAATGATAATACTTAGTCAAAAGGATATGGAGAATATGAGAGAGGTGTTGGTAACCTAAGGCCTCAAGCATCCAATTCCTAGAGATAATTTCTAGAAAGTAAGGAAACTTAGGCCCTATCAATTTCTCTTTCCTTAGATAATAACTTATGCCTTTCTCCTAGGGTTTCAAGAAAACAATTTCATAATCTTTAATATGAAATAAGTAAATTCACCACAAGCATTTATTCACAATAAAGAAATGCAGATTTTCTACTTACTTCACCAAGAATAATCAAGCTTAAACCCTATTTGGAGATCTTCAACCATGAAAATAGCTAAGAAACACCAAAATTAGCCTCCTCCAAAAAGTGTGTGTAAACTTTCGGCCAATAACCCTTCAAAAGGACGTAAATTTCAGACCTCACCACTTGTGTTATGAGTGATGATGAATAAAAATGAGAGTTTTATCTCTTATTTATACAATATCAATGACCTTTAATTATAATTAGACCCCAAGTTTATTTTCAAGGGTGACTCCATGCCCTTCGAGGGTGACATTAAGTCCCCAAGGAGGAATGCTAGGCCTCAAATGCAAAACGTTTGGCCTCCAAATTCCCTAAATGTTTCCACACATGAAAACTAGCACCAAATTGTCCTCATAAATGCAAGCACTGATTGGATGACGTCCAAGGTCAAATTGATTATGTCAGGGGCCCTCAAGGGTCAATGTCTTGGTGGAAAGGAAAAACCCCCTTAGGTCTAGGTCTACCAAAGTGTCCCTTGTGAAACATCTTTTTTTATTCCTAGTGCCAACCTATGGTTTCTATTTCCCCCTAGTGGGGTCACAAAATCCATTTGTTGGTCTTTTAACCCCATGGAGGTCTGACCTAATCATTCCCCCATATGTACCTGTCCACCTGGAAAATTCCTCCAACAACGACAAGTATGTCCTCCATAGGCTTGTAATTCATAGGGATGAGAGCAATGCCAATCACATATAATAATCAAATGACCCAAACATGTGAATCAAACCCCCCTTTCCCTAGACAAATGATCAAATATCTTATGCAGATTAAAAAGTCAAGTTTGGAGAAAGTCTCACGATGTCTTATTGGGATAATATTCCTCAACTTTGGGGTGTTTCCCATGTGAGAACCAATTTAGTTTCATGTAAGTGTGTGTGAGGTGGTGTAGGGGAAATGTTTGGGAAGAGGGTGTAGTGATAACAAGGAAATGTAGGTCTTTCCTACGGGTGCCTCTGTAGAGGGAAAATGCAGCTTATCATCGATGTCATTTTTCCTAGCCCATTCAATGTATTTTATGTTTTTGGATTACTGAGAGGGGGAATGAATCGGTAATAGAGAAATTCAATACTTTTTAACCACAATATGCAAGTGTTATATCAATGTAGAATTATCATGCAATAGTTGTAGAGTAAATAAATAATGAACAAAT
This sequence comes from Picea engelmannii, assembly GCA_009831015.1. NCBI lineage: Eukaryota > Viridiplantae > Streptophyta > Pinopsida > Pinales > Pinaceae > Picea > Picea engelmannii. The sequence continues at coordinate 704,135 of ML776656.1, read as the reverse complement.
TATCAATCATACACATGCATAGTACACCAGTGATTTTACGTGGAAACCCAAAGAGGAAAAAAACCACATAATGTTTTTTCTTGTATGCCTTTAAGAATTACATTCATTGGAAGCACCAACTTCCTTTATTTTGTAGAAGGAACTGGAAGGAGGCTCCAACCCCCTAATTACTCAGGCTACAACCTGAGGAAAGCTCCAACTCCCCAATTCTATGGCTACAACAAGAAGGAGGATATGACCCCATATGTTCTTCGGCTACAAATGGAAGGTGGCTACAACCACCTATCCTTTCCCTGTCCAACTTCCCTGACATAGAAGTAGAATGAGGGAACCATTGTCACACTATCAGTGTGAGATATACTGTTGTAAATCTGTACCAACCAACCTACACCAAAAAACCTATACCAATAACCTAAACCATGCATCAACCATGCATCAACATGTACCTCAAACTGTAATCAACCAGTACCATAAACAAGTGCATCAACCATGCACCAACCTGTACCAAACAACCTGTAATACACCTATATAATAAACAAATGCATCAACTATGCACCAACCTGTACCATGAACAAATGCATCAACCATTCACCAAACCTGTACAAAGAACATGTCACAACAACCTATCCAAAAAACCTATCACAACAACCTATCTTATCAATCTTATCAACCAAATCATATCTACTCACCAAGATCAATCACCAAGACAACTCTCAAATATGTGCATCAACCAAGCATAACAAAACAACTAATAATCATCACCAAGATCAATATGTGTTTCTAATAATATATCAATACAACTATGTTGCATCATCCGTAAACCATGTGTCAACAATACTACTAACGAGTGCTTCCAACCATGTACCAAGTATGTACCAATCAAGTATCAACTGCTCATCAATATGTACCAACATTATCAACTCTACACCTCATGTGTGTGCCAACTCATCAACTACTTGTCTCAACCATGTACCCAACATTTACCTCAACCAAAATCCCTCATCAATTTCATTATCCAAATCCGATTTGTAACTCTGTAATAACCTAGTGTATAAGATCGCATACCTGCAAACCTTCCTTAATTTTAACAATAAGAGACTAGCATTTTCATCAAACTTAACTTTAGTCTCACATGACTAATTTTGGATTAGTCAACAACCCTAACTTGAAATAATCATAACTATGTACCTGTAATGAATAAAGATCTAAAAATGGTACACAATGTTCTTCACCTTCTTTTATGCAATTCCTCTAGAATTCACTACTTGGAACCTCTCATAAAAGGAGTAATAGAAAAAATGGCATACCTTGTTGAATTCTAACTTATTCTAGAGATCAAGCGTGTAGAGAGTTCCCTGCGCAGAATATTTGTCGTATGGATCTAAAACTTTTACACATAATACTAAATATTGTACTCTAACCAATACATTTTTTCTTATTGAATTTTGATCTACTATGAATACGTTATGATGTTTTTACCTGAAACACTTGTTTTAGACAAGTTTCAAGACTAGCCACAAACCCCATTTTCCATGGCGTGTAACTCCAAAAATAAAACAACCCAGAAGCTAAAATTTGTATCACAAATACCTGGATATTTTTACTAAATGGAATCTTTGTTTCATGGTTTGAATCATTCTATAAAAAAAATTATTGTGAAAATGGTGAGATGACCTATAAATAACACACCGTAGAAAGCATCATCAAAAGAATTTGTCCTCCCTTGAATTTCGACCTTCTTTACTTCACATTCCCTCTAAAATTTGTCTTAGATATCCTTAGGTTACCTCAATCAGCTGTAGATATTCAATATTCTCAAGTGTGATTAAAATTAGAGAGCCTTGCCTCTTATTTATACTTCCATGTAGCTTCCTCAAGGGGTTACCTTTTAACCATCTTAACCCACTTTCCTTATTTTATGGTTAAGCCACTTCTAACCACTTGTCAACTTAGTAATCTCTCCATTAATTTTACTATTTAAATAATTTATTTTTTATTCACTTTGAATTATAGTACACTAATCACTTCACTTTATTAGTTACCTTCTAAAATCTCTTAAACCACTTTGACTACTTTGATCTTTTGGGGCTTCTAAATGACTCATGAGGCTTCTCCAGATTTTCATGGCAATAACTCTCTAACCATGAGGAGTTATGTGAGGTTTCACATACCACTGGAAATGGAATAACATGTACTATCCATCTAGAATATTATTACCTACAAATATATCATAACTCATACCATTATCCATCAAACGAACTTGGGTCTTTACCCAAACCTTTCTCCAACTTCACATGGCCATAACTCTCCAACTTCACATGGCGACGTTCCACATACCACTGGAAATGGCATGACATGTACTATCCATCTAGAATAGTCTTACATGAAAATATATCAAAAATTATATCATTATACATCCAACAAACTTGGTTCCATTACTCAAACCATTTTTCTACTGAACTTTTTTCAAGGGTTGACATCAATGAAAACCAACCCAATTAATCAACAATATCCCCATTTGGCATTGATGGAAACACTATGATGCAATACAGAAGTCATGTCACTTATGCTCCCCCTTTACCTTTAAATTTCCATTTACCTTTGAATATGATAAATCTCTCCCCCTTTATCATTAATGGAAAACATATCTTTTGATCCAAGGTTTCTCCCCTAACTGAACCGTCCTTGGGGATACTCCCCCTGACTGAACTCTTCCTGAAACTGATCTTCCAACCTAAATTTCCCTCTCTATGGTGCTTCCTCGTGTAGATCTAAGAAATATAAGATAAGCATTCAAAAACATTTATTTTGGAGTAGAAATTACTTTGAGTCTCTGGCAAAGATACTCAAAGGCTTTTCCTGGAAGCGATTTTTTAAGTATGTCTACCACTTGTTCTTTTCTACCCACCTATTCAACTCTGATGTTCTTCTCTGCAACATGTTCCCTTATAAAGTGATACTTTATTGCAATGTGCTTCATCTTGGAGTGCAACATGTTCTTTTCTACCCACCTATTCAACTCTGATGTTCTTCTCTGCAACATGTTCCCTTATAAAGTGATACTTTATTGCAATGTGCTTCATCTTGGAGTGCATCACTGGGTTCTTTGATATATTTTGATGGCACTTGTATTATCACAATAGATTGAAATGGGATCATCATACTCAACCTGTATATCTGTGAGAGGTTTTTTCATCCATAGAACCTATGTACAATATGTTGTTGTTGCAATATAATCTGCCTCAAGTGTAAATAAGGATATTGATGATTGTTTCTTACTTAACCATGATATTAAACACTCACCCAAGTAGAACACTACTCCATTGGTGCTTCGTTGGTCATCAATGCAAGCTATCCAATCTACATTTGTCTATGAAATAAGTGATAAATACTTTCCTTTTGGATACCATAATCCAAAATATTTTTTTCATTTGAGATATATGAAAATCCTCTTCTGTATTAATACATGTGATTCCTTCGGTGTTGCTTGAAATCGTGTGACTTGTCCAAATGCTTACATTACATCTGGTATAAATGATGTAACATATAGTAAGCTACCAATTATTGATTTGTATTCCCTTTGGTCTATAGACTTTGAATCATCGTATTTCCTCAACTTGAAACTAGTTTTCATAGGAGTGGTAACTAGTTTGGAATCTTCCATTCCAAACCTCTTTAACATTTCTCTGATATACTTACTTTGAGAAATAAAAATTCCTTGGTTTCTTTGACATATATGAAGACCCAAAAAGAGTGATAGTTCTCCAGGTAATGACATTTCAAAATCATTCTACATAATCTTTGCAAATTTTTGTCTTAACCTGTAATTAGTACTTCCAAAACAATATCATCAACATAAATTTCAATTAATAAAATACTACCATGAGTTACCTTGATGTAGAGGTTGTTGTCTATGCTTCCTTTCCATAGTTTGTAGGGATTTTTGTTATTGTTTTTTATGAGCATTACTCTATTTTGAATGTGAATTGTTTTATGCACTAGAATTGTTTGAGCCATTAGCATTTGGAAAGTAATCCATTAGCATTGTTCGATCCATTTGATGTGTAATTATCATCCATCATGATAATACTCCTTTATCTTTGAACCACTCTCTGAACTAATGTATGAATCCATGCTCTCGTCCACTATCATATATATGTACAAACCTCCTAAGTGTTCTTACGAATCCATCTATGTCCATACTGTCCAAGACTCTACTTGCGCAACTTTCCATAATGCTGACCCATTTATGACTATACTATCATGAAGTCTTGATTAATCTATCAAATCATACTTTTTCTATCTGACTTTTCTAAATATGTCTTCTCAAACTCTGTAAGTTGCTCGAATGATGGTTCTTTGGTCTGTCAAAGATATTGCATAGACTCCCCATGTCTAATATTCATATTACCTGGGAGTCTCTAAGTCGGATGGCTCAGAACAATTTATGCTCTGATGTGTATTCATCATCATCTTCATTGGTAGATTCATTATCTCTCTGAGCTCTAAATTTTTTCTTTTTGTCTGTGGATTCATCTTTCACTACAATGCCTGAAAGAACAATCTATTGAAATAGTTTCTTATTTACATTTCCTTCCATTATTTCAGTTATTTTCCAAACCTTTATGTATCTGACATCTTTCTTTTTCTCTGTAGAATTATTTTCATCTCGTTTTATTGCCAATCTTGCGATCTCTAGTACCTATTCTTTGTTCACTTGTTCTTCATGTTTTCTTATCCATACTTTTTTATATCTAATATCAATGTTCTCTTTCATGGAAGTATCGATCATGCTTCTACAATAACTAGCTATGTGTCCATAGTTATGACATTTGTAACACTCAATGTTACGTGCAACCACATAAGCACTTATTGCTTGAACATTTATTTTATAATCTCTCCAATATGCAACCTTATGTCCAAAATTAGTACAATAAAAATAATCGCCATAAAATAAATTTTCATGCTTGGGAGTGAATGATAGTATTTGTGGTTTAATCCTTCTGAATTTCTACCTTGATTGATCATGATCATGATTGAATCTTATTTGTGGCTTGAACATAGATGGTCTTCTTGAAGATGTATCTTCAATAGTTTTCTTATATTTTGGTTGACCATGAGTCCTTCCGTTGAGTACTTCTCCATAAATATTTCTATTTTCTTCATTCTTCTTTTCTAGCAACCTAGAGTGATTCTCTTCATTATTTGTAACTGATGTGGATGTTTCTATCTCCTCAACGTTCTTTTTGAGCTTGACAATTTTACTTCTCAATGTGACAACTTCTTATTCAATCTTCTCAAACTCTTCTTATTTATTTAATATCTAAGACTTCATGACTTCTTATGTTCTCTTCTCTTATTCAAGATGAAGTTTTAATGTGATTATTTCTTCTTCAAGTAATTTTTCTTCTTGACCAAACTCTGATTCAAGATTGTTTAGATTGTTAGTTATTTTCTTAACATGATCTATCAATATCTTCTCTCTCATTTATGCTTCTTCCTTTTGTTCTTCTATGTTGGCTTCCAAACACTTCTTTTGATATTGAAGATTTTCTTTGATCTTTTTGGCTTCTTCTAGCTGAGTTATTAAGTTCTCGATGACCAGTTGGGATTGTTCAAAAATATGGGCACATTCATTTGTTTTCATCAATTCTTTCTTGAGTGACCTGTTTTCTTCTCTTAGTTCATATAAGCCACTAATCAATTATGCCTCATAATTTTCTTCTTTTCCAATTTGTTTTTCTATCTCATTTCCTTCATGGAATTCTACTTAAAGACGTCTGCATTTTTCACAATTAAAACAAAAAAAACATACCTATGTTGATTATGTACTCTTCATCTTTTGAATCTATTTGACATGGTGAACATATTTCTTCTTGATCCGTACCTGCATCTTATTTGGCATTTTCTAAATCTATGATGGGTGAAGAATATATGTCATGTAACTTATCCCAAAGTTCTCTGACTGATGAACATTTACCAACCTTTTCTCTTACTGGATTAGGTAATCCTTCCTAGATGAAATCCATTGCTATTTTGTTATTCTTCTTCAATTCCTTCTTGGTTGTAGTATTTTCCCTTTTTGAACTTTCAGATCTTGTAATGACTGATAGACAAATATAATTCCCCTATTCCTGTAAAAATACTTCCGTCCTTATGCTCCATATCTCATACTTTAAAACATTCGGACCATTAAATAGTGGTACTCCATTCTCAGAATAATACATGATCTCCTTCCAGTGGTTTATTTTTTTCCTGAAGGAACCTTCTTTGATACCAATTGTTGGATTACTGAGAGGGGGGTTGAATCAACAATAGAGAAATTCAATCCTTTTTAACCAAAATATGCAAGTGTTATATCAATGTACCATTATCATACAATAGTTGTAGAGTAAATAAACAATGAACAAATGAGAAGTCATCCACATACACAGTACACTTGGTTTTTTACGTGGAAACCCAAAACGGGAGAAAACCACATCATGTTTTTTTTTTTTTTCCTTAAGAATTATATTCATTGGAAGCACCAACTTCATTTGTTTTCCAACTGCAACTGGAAGGAGTCTCCACCCCCCCTAATTTCTTAGGCTAAAACCTGAGGGAATATCCAACTCCCCAATTCTATGGCTACAATCAAAAGGATGGTATGACCCCCTATGTTCTCTGGCTACAATCGAAAGGTGGCTAAAACCACCTGTCCTTGCCCCGTCCAACCATCCTGAACTAGAAGTATAATTATGGAACTATTGCCACACTATCACTTTGAGATATACTATTGTAAACTTGTACCAATCAACCTGCACCAAACAACCTGTACCGATAACCTGAACCATGCATCAACCATGCATCAACCTGTACCTCAACCTGTAATTAACCTGTACCATAAACAAGTGAATCAACCATGCACCAACCTGTACCAAACAACATGTAATCAACATGTACCATAAACAAGTGCATCAACCATGCACCAACTTGTACCTCAAACTGTAATCAACCTGTACCATAAACAAGTGCATCAACCATCCACCAACCTATACCAAACAACCTGTAATCAATTTGTACCATAAACAAGTGCATCAACCATGGACCAACCTGTACCTCAACATGTAACATGAATAAGTTCATCAACCATGCACCAAAAATATACAAATAACATGTCACGACAACCTATCCAAACCACCTATCACAACAACCCATCTCATCAATCTTATCAACCAAATCATATCTACTCACCAATATCAATAACCAAGACCACTCTCAAATATGTGCATCAACCAAGCATAACACAACAACTCATAATCATAACCAATATCAATATGTTCTTCTAATAATATACCAATACAAGTATCCTACATCATCCATAAACAATGTGTCAACAATACTACTAACAAGTGCCTCCAACCATGTAACAAGTATGCACCAATCATGTATCAACTACTCATAAACTATGACTCATCAAGATGTACCAACATCATCAACTATACACTTCTTGTATGTGCCAACTCATCAACTACTTGTCTCAACCATGTACCCAACATGTACCTTAACCAAATCCCTCGTCAATTTCATCATCCAAATATGATTTGTAACTTTGTAATACACTGGTGTATAAGATCACATACCTACAAACCTTCCTTAGATTTAAAAACAAGCGACTACCATTTTCATCAAACTTTGCTTTAGTCTCACATGACTAATTTTGGATTAGTCAACAACCCTAACTTGAAATAATCAAAATTATGTACCTGCAATGAATAAATATCTAAAAATGGTACACAATGTTCTTCAGTATATTTTGTGCAATTCCTCCAGACTTCACTACATTGAACTTCATAGAAAATGATTTATAGAAAAAATGGCATACCTTGTTGAATTTTGGCTTATTCTAGAGAGTGAACTTCTCACCCCAATCCTCATGGTACTTATCACTTATAAGTCCTTTTCTATGTTCCCACCCACCCCTTTACCCTTACCCACACTCTTCCTCGCCAAATGGCCACCACTCGCAACCAAGACTTGCAAGATTCCATCAATCAAGACCATGAATCCATTCACCATGTGACATCAGAGATTGGCTCTACCAATTCCCACCTTGCACAATTCGAGACCCAAGTACAACATAAATTTGATACCATGGATTCCAAATTCATGAACCGATTTAACACCCTCTATTCTGTTTTGCACCAGTCGTTGAACCGCACTTTGGGTCCTTCCTCCTCAAACCATCCAGATGTTTTTGATTCCTCTCATTCTATGCATTTTAAATCCAAGTCGTTTCATCATGACCATCATCTTCCCATGTTGAGGTCAATATATTTGATGGCTTTGATCCTACATTTTGACAATTTGACCACTTTGACACTCATACCCACTATATTGGTTTTTTGACCAAGTTGAAACAATCACACACAATGGAATACTTTATAATTGATTTTGAGCATTTGGCCATTTGAACTGAGGGCATGTCAGTTGTGTTCTTCCATGAATTCTTTATCAGTGGTCTAAAGGATGAAATCTAATTACAGGTTCTCATGGCTCGCCCTTAGACTTGGTTGGAAGCTACTAAACATGCTAAAGAGGCCCAACAAGTTGTTTTTCCCAAAACAAAAAAACCACTTTTTTTCCTCTCCCTCGACCCACGAATCCTAACCCTGTTTCCACTCCCCTCAAGGTCTAGAAAATAACTAGGTCTGAAATGGTTGAATGCCAACTAAAGGGTCTTTGCTATAATTGTATTGAAAAATATTTTTGAGGGAACGAGTGTAAGGAAAAAAAATATTTATGGCCATTTACGATGATGTTCCTAAAGAAGATGTGAAATCTCCCCTTGTTGAAAAGCCCTCCCTTCCCGATGCTACCCAGGATCCCGCTGACCCACCTAAAGTTGACTCACTCATTTCCTTGCATTCCCTCACTAGCTTCTCTACTCCATAAACCCTCAATATCAATTGCTATATTAAGCATAGGAAGGTCATCATCTTTGTTGATAGTGGTAGCACCCATAATTTTTTCCATTGTCGCATTTCCAAAGAAACCATTTCCTATATGCGAGATGTCAATAATTTTCAAATCATGATAACCAATGGTGGGTCCATGAAATGTGGTGGGCATTGTGAAAATGTATGTCTTCAAATTGGACATTACCAGCTGAAATATCATATGTTTTCCATTGAAATGGGAAGTCATGACATTGTGCTAGGTGTTGAATGGTTACACACTTTCGGTCCCATTCTTATGGATTTTAAGGAATTAACCATGCAATTCCAATAGGAGGGACAAAGGTATCACTTCCAAGGTCTCACAACTAGTTCTCCTGCTATAATCAGTTCCTATCGCATGGAAAACTTCCTCAAGAAAGGCCACTCCAGTATTATTTCTCAACTCCATTCTATTCAAGTGGTTGAGACATCCTCTATGCATCCTAACCTCCAAGTTATCCTCTCCAAACATCAAGCTATTTTTTGTAGTCATCAGGGACTTCCGCGTTCTTGTGGTCTTCATGATCATTCCATCTCCCTTGTCCCTCACAGTCTTCCTCCCAATGTTCACCCTTATCATCATCCCTTTTCTAGAAAGAATGAAATTGAGAAAATAGTGCAATAATTTCTCCAAGCGGGTGTTATCTTCCTCAGTACCATCCCTTATTATTCTAATGTGGTCATGGTACTTAAGAAATAAGGTACTTGGTGCATGTGTCCTAACTTTTGTTCCCTCAATAAAGTCACCATCAAGGAAAAATTTCCCATTCCTATTGTTAGCATTGAGAGTCAACCTCATACTTTTAGAGGATAAGCCCAGTAATGATCAAATAGGTTTGTAATGTAAAATGTATGATAGAGTTTCAAATGGTTAAAACTGATCATAACAATGCTCAAACACACACAAAAAAATAGGTAATATGCATAAGCAAGTGAGGTATTGTCTAACTTCAGTCAGTGATTTAGAGAAAAGTGTGGGAATATGGATGACTTTAATGAGAAGGATGAATAAGTCTATTTTTAGCATGAGGCCTTACTAGCATACAACTGAAGAAAAGGCTCAGACACAAGAATTTCATGATCTAAACTTTAAAACACTGATAATAATTACAACAACATTAAAATCAATCATACATTGTAACACAACTATAATATCTCAATTGAATCATTCAATGATGAGAAAATTAGAGTAAGAGAGAGGTAATATAATGGAAAATAAAGATGACTTATATTAGCCAAAATGTCTCAGATCTCATACATAATACCATAGTTTGGCTCTGTTACATAAAAAAATTACATAAGGAAGTCTATCCTCAACCATTCGAACCTCAAAATGTTCTTCTAATGTTTCATTTATAGTCTAAACAATGTGTGACAACATAAAATTTGAGCTAGATCCTCTAACATAGGATTCTCCTACTTAAAACTGAAAATATTACATTTGTACAAGTGGAAAAAACAAATTGCTAAAAACAAGGAAAATGTTGGCAACCATCCCAACACAGTAATCTTTTCTTAGTGATGTGTCCCTTGAGAGAATATCCTTCATTTCCATGTGTCCACCAGTTTCAACTGACCTCCAAGCATCTGTGCTAAGCTCCACTAGCCACTCAGTGACCGTTGATTCCCTCAAAATCCATTAAAACAAGAATTGGCAGGGAATCCTAAAGTGTTGACTGTATCAACTAGTTCATAGTGAATTTTGTAGCGAATTCTACAGTTCCCGCTTATGTAGACCATTTCACAACAAATTTTGTGGCGAGGTTTCATTTTTTGTCTCACTAGATTATTTCATAGTGGATTTCATAGTGATTTTGCAGCTTCTATATGTGTAAATGATTTTGTAGCACATTCTGTAGTGAACTTGCAAATTTGTATGTGTAGATCATTTCGCAACACTAGGCAGCATGAAATGTCTTGCAGCTATCGGTGTTTTGCAGTTTGAGCCAAAAATACCCAAAAACCTTATACTAAGGTGTATAAGCCTATAGAATTCTCATAAGAAATTATAATCATAATACTTCCCAAAAAAACATCAAAATGCAAGGATGGCCATCTTCAAAATTGAAAGTCTTTCAGCCACTAAATTTCACCTCCTTAGTCTGGTACTTCTTCTGGTTGCAACTTGAGCTAACAAATTGATATTTATTTGAGATAACTTATCTCTGAAGGGTTGCAACTCCAGCTTGAGATTTTTTATCTGAGATTTTAAATCTATGTTTTCCCTATATACATTTCAAAGCTTCCTATGAAGGGGCATAAATCTATTTTCTTTAAACCTCGATAGATCAATGGTTTCCTTATCCATATCCATAAGATCCTTCAACTTATTCCTCTCATCCAACCCTTCTTTATTCAAGAAATAAACCTCCTTTATGGAATCTATGAGTTGTTTGATCAATCTTTTGAAGGTAGGGTTCTTCGGAGGAGTAGTTATTTCTATGACTTCAATTGGTTTTTTGGCAGTTTGAATTTTACTCGTATCCTTCCTCTTGAAAAGAGATTATGTTATGACCTCTTGTTTAACAGTTTCCTTCTTGGATTATGACCTAGTGAAGGGACTCCTAGATTTAGTCTCAATTGCAAAAATAGGTGAGGGGAAGAGTAACTTTCTCCCTTTTTTTCTTGTGTTTCTAGCTAAGGGAATTTCTTCTAGTTTTGGAGCTAGTTAGGATGAAAATTCCCTTTGTGGAGAGTGATGATCTCCTCCTTCTTATTCTTATAGTTCCTTAGGATCCTCATTATAGTTATAAATTCGTTTTCCCTTACTCCTTTTTCTTGTCTCTGTGTCAATAACACTATCATATTGAATAGGGCTCAACACCTTAGATTGAGGAGTAGGAGCTACATTTAACTATAGATGTGTAGAGGCAATGAATTGCTCCCAAGATATGTTTAGCTTCTTCATCTCCTTCCTCACAAAAATCCTAATCAATTTTGAGTGAAAAACACTTGTGTCCGCAGACTTGGACTTGGATTGGACCCTATCAACCATTTTCCCCATACTCCTAAACAAATAGAAATGGATGTTCATTAGGTATTTTCCTGTGAAGTGTAGCAAAAGTCTAATGTGATATTGGTAAATCATATTGAATATTACCTCATAGTTAAAATATATTTGGATCTCCTTTAACATCTTTTCAAATACCACAACCAAGTGGCTCCTAGGAACTCCCTTTGATAAGCTATCTCCCTGACATTCTGGTTTGAGGAATTCTTTAGAGAAGGTTGGATTAATATTCATGGATTTAATCCATCTTTCACTAGTGTTTCGTATCTCATTGGTTGTTGTAATGGTTTCTTCATAGACCTCTACTTCAAGGGTCCCCACCTTGGTTTTAGTGCCATAAAAATTTAAGGAAAACTCTATGGATGCCTCATGGTGTCCCCTCTGCATATTATGTCATAAATTTAAACATCCAACCCTTTGAAAGACCCCTCTGATCATAGGTTCAACATCAAATAATTGGATATCACAAGGCTCGGTCCTGACTACACTCCCACCCTTGTGAGCCTTATTCTATTTTGGTGTATCCATTTGTTATTATAGGAGGAAAAGAACTACAATAATATGAGAGAAATGAGAGGCCAAACAAAGGACATAGGTCTTAGGGTTTGAAATGATGGTATTTTCAAATCTGGATTCTTCTAAGGGTTATGATTTTTCCTATCTGTTTTACTACTGAGCTTATGAAAGGGAAATTGATGCTTAAAAAATGGAAGAAAACCCTTCAGTAAAATGGATATGTGAGGAAGAAACTACCAAAGTTTGTAAGATAACAATTCACCATCATTTGCAAGGTCCTCACCATTTTAATCAGCATGGATCTTTAAATATCCAAGTAGATATACTTTAGATTTGAAATAACAATTGAAAATATAAACGAAATGAGTTAATGCAAGTTATGTGATCAGAGGATAATGATGGTTATTTTGATGCACGGGTTCACAATGTTAGAATAGGGGATCTGTAGCATAATTTGTAGCAGATTTCACAGTATAACAACAAGGGACAATAAAGAGCTAGGAAAAATGGCTCTGACAGCAAGATGGGCTCAATTGTTGTAGAAGAGGCTGAAACTGTTGCAACTAGTTGAGAATTGATGATAGAAAAGGTAAAAGAGTTAGGTCGGACCATCAATTTGTAGCGTCCAGGAGGGAAAACAAAATCATATCCCTAATTCAATCTTCAACAGAACTTAAAAAAAACAAGGAGTACCTAGACAACATGGATTGACTATAGATATGCTTTAGATTGTATAAAATGTCCTGCAACAACTCTAACCTTAAATTCCCCTTTTTCATCCAGTGTGTAGTAGATTTCGTGGCGTCTGTATGAACTTAGGAGTTTTTATAGCATCGAACTAGGAGAAAAATTCAAATCTTTGATAAAAGATTTAGACAACCTTAAATGACTAAATCCCAACTTATTTCCTTTAAAACATGGATATTCAAAACAATGAGATCGACTAACACAAGCCTCATAAGTGAAATTATCGTAATGAGGTAAGATGTACTTTGAGGTGTGCTATGAAATGTCTTTTTGAGTTGATAGAGTGCTAAAAAAAATTTGATTTGACTTTCTAATTGGTAGAGGGACATAGTGGATAGGTTTAGGTGCATAGTGGAAGTAGTGACATGTCAGGCTAGTGGTGGCATAAGGGTTATGGTGATGTTTTTCTAATCATGTGATGAAATGAAGGTATAAACCAAAGGTATGGGCCAACATTCAACGTTAAATTTATCTTGTGCTAAGACCTAAGAAAACCACAAGGAAAAGATCAAAAGTAACACTTAAACAAGACTAAGGATAAAAATTACAAATGTACAGACGAAATTGACCCATAACAACTTCATTTGATAACACATGTCATTGATGATCTCTTGGATGAGCGGAGTGGTTCTCATCACTTCACTAAACTTGATCTACATTTCAGATACCACCAAATACATATGAAAGAAGCTGACATCCCCAAGACTGCATTTAGAACTCATGAGGGTCACTATGAGTTCTTGTTCATGCCCTTTGGCCTTTGTAATTCCCCCTCCCCCTTCCAAAGCCACATGAATCATGTCTTCTATCATTTTCTCCATCATGTTGTCTTATTTTTCTCTGATGACATTCTCATATATAGTAAAACTTGGTAATCCCATCTTTCCCATGTGGATCAAGTTCTCCATCTACTCTCTCAGCACCAACTTTTCCTCAAACAATCCAAATGTTCCTTTGGCACCTTAAAAGTAGAGTAATTGGGTAATATTGTTGGAAAGGGTGGTGTCTGGGTGGATCCTAAGAAGATTGCAGCAATGCAGGATTGGACTCGCCCTAATACTATGAAAAGAATGTGTGGTTTTTTGGTTTTAACATGATATTATCGCACATTTTTTCTGAATTATGAAAATATTGGGGTGCCTCTCTCTTATCTCCTTAAACATAATTCTTTCACTTGGACTCCTGTAGCTGATCAGGCCTTTCAAGTCTTGAAGGTGGCTAGGTGTACTACTGCACTCTTGGCCCTTCCTAATTTAAAAAATACATTTTTCCTAGAATGTGATTCCTCTGGGAGAGGAATTGGAGCAATCCTTATGCAATAGGGAAGACCGTTGGCCTTTACCAACAAAAAATTGTCAGAACGTCATTTGGGCCAATCAATCTATGAAAAGGAAATGTTGTTTATTCTTCATTCAGTGGATCTATGGAGCCCTTATCTCTTGGGGAAATTCTTCCAAATTAAGATAGATCATCAAAGCCTCAAGTATTTTCTAGAGAATCGACCTTCCTCACCAGAGAAACAAAAATGGGTAAATAAGCTATTTGGATATGATTATAAGATCATTTAAAAGAAATGAAAATAAAATGTGGTTTTTGACACTTTTTCTCGAAAATATGAAGATGAAGGGCCCCTTTTCTCCCTATCGTTCATTGTATGAGATTGTCTCCAAGTTGTTCACTAGGAATGGCTACAAGATTCTAAATTTTTTCATCTAATCCAACAATTACAAACCAATTCTCTAGTTTCCCCAGGGTACTCTTAGCATAATGATGATATTCACTACAAAGGTCGTTTGTATTTAAGTAAAAAATCACAACCTAAATCCATTGTGCTTTATGAGCTTCATGCTACACCCATAGCTAGGCACTTATGACTTACCAACACCTATGAACAGGTCAAAGGTTCTTTTTTCTGGGATGGTATGAAAAGGGATGTTCACACTTTTGGGGCACAATGTGATGTTTTTCAATGTAACAAGGGAGAAACAATCAAAGATCCTATCACACTCCAAACGCTTCCGATTCCACCCAATATTTGGAGCGACATCTCTATGGATTTTATTGTGGGATTACCTAAAATAGGAAATAAGTCATTCTTCATGGTGGAAGTTGATCGTATTTCCAATTATGATCATTTATGTGTTATTTAACACCCATTTATCACATCCATTGTGGCTCAAATTGTCATGGATCATGTCTTCAATATTCATGGCATGCCTGATTCTATTGTTTCTAATCAAGATCCCACTTTCACCAATATTTTTTGAAAAGAAATATTTAGGCTACAGGGAACCCAATTTCATCTCAACACCACCTATCATCCCCAGACTGATATTGATGGCCAAACTAAAGTTGTCAACAAGTGTTTGGATACTTATTTGAGGTTTCTTTCCTCTAAAAGAAAAAATCAATGGGATCAATGGTTACCACTAGATGAATGGAGGTATGACACTTATTAGCATACAGTCACTCGCATGACTCCTTTTGATAAATTATATCAACAAAATCCACTTGTTGTTCTCTCCTACATGTCAGGTGTCTCGAAGGTCCAAGCGGTTGACCAAACGCTTACAGTTCAAGAAGCTATTCTTCATACAGTAAAAGATCATTTGGTCATGGATCAGAAGTGCATGAAGTAACAAGCCAATCAAGTTCACTCAGAAGGTCATTTTTCTAAAGGAGACCAAGTATTTCTTGGAATGCAACCTTATAAGAAAACTTCACTCAAGGTAGAACATTGTCAGAAACTGGCTCCCAAATTTATGGTCCTTATAAAATTCTCAAGTGCGTGGGACAAGTGTCCTATCAGTTAGATTTACCCAATCCTTCTAAGATTCATCCATTTTTCATGTATCTTTCTTAAAGAAGGTGATTGGAACTAACTGCCAAACTCAAACCAAACTTCCTGAGTTGGATGAAGAAGGATCCATCTGGTTGCAGCCAAAAGAATTTTTGGACCAGCATGAGCATCATCTTTGTCATAGAACCATCAAGGAAGTGTTAGTCCAGTGGAAAGATACAACTCCAGTAGATGCCACCTCAGAGCCAGCTAACATTCTATAGCAATTTCCTCATCTGAAGCCTTGAAGACAAGGCTGATTAAAAGGGGTAGGGCATGTTATGGACCTAAGTTAATTAACCCCTCAAGTGGGTCGAATAACATATTTTCATGTAATAAAGGTCAATATTAATAATTCCTAGAAATGAGGAGTAATTCAAATGTAAGAAGACCTAATAGAAGCTTCTGCTTCTAGAAGGATATTCCTCTAGATTGTACTTTTGGATAGATAGATTTAGTATAAATAGGAATAGAGGGTATGAGAAGAATTTCCTTGAAGAATTATTGTAATAGAGATATTCTCTATTGGATTTTTACTCTTTGAAGAGGCAAGTGACCCTTTTTTCCTATCAAGAGAGGTATAATTTTCATGTTGTGGTTCCATATAATTTTTATTCCACTTTTATCTCTACAATATTTTCATATTTTGTTGCTATGTCGGTGTTATTTTATGCATTATTTCTCTTCTCTAATAATATAATAGACTTGGTTCCTTACATATGCCTCCAAATAGAACACAATCCTATATTGTCATAGCCACATGACATTTGAAAAAATATAATTGATTCGAGATAGTCTATACAAAGCTAGAGGAATGAAATGTTATAAAACAAAATTGCAAAAAGTGTATGTACCTATATGTGCTAGAGACCACAATCTTGTTGATGTTATTGATAAATATTCTTGGAATATTGGCAACACCTTCACACTAAACATTAAAACATTTTACAATAATTTGAAATTGCAACATGGTGAGTGCAAGCTATTGATGGTCTCTCACGACGTGTTAGTGGAAATGAAAACCTAAAAAAATAGGAATATGTTAAATTGGAGGGATTATTTAAGGTACTTTTACAATGAATTTGAATATGGTGTAACAAGATAAAATGTAGGAAATTGAATTATATTGCCAAATATACAACTTTTATTCATAGAAATTATGAATAATTATCTCAAATTGTATTTATTCTAAAAGTGGTATCTTATTTTTCGAACAAAATATAAGTTATATATGTTTTTGTTCGGGTAGGTGTTGAGTACCGTAACGATGGAATTTCATTCCAAAAACTTATATACTAGTAGAGAACCCAGTTTTTTTTTGTTGTGTATTTTTTGGAAATTTATGATATTAAATTTATATATTTTTTTAATTATCAAAGTCAACATATCCCATAAATTACAACGTCTTTTGTTCGTGTAGGTTAAGTGTGTCTTAACATGATCAAAACAATTTATTTTTTTTATTGTAGGTATCAACCTCCTCTAGTGTTGCATATAACTCATTTGAGAAATGGTTAATCCGAAAAAAAGTTATAGTAGAAATAAGAGATATATATATTCTAGGATTTTAATATATGTCAAGGAAAAAATAAATTAATAATAGTAAACATTATTAATTTTTTTTAAAAATTGTATATTTGGAATCTTCACAACCAACTCTATTTGTGTCTATAGTTTCCTCAATAACTGAATTTTGTAGTCTATAGAAAAATAATATCAAAGACAGAGATATGGAGATGAATTCATAAAAATGGAGGTTTTTAAGTATTTGGAGATGAAAACACTAGGTTTGTCATCCTGAACCTAAATCTAAGAAAACCAACCTAGCAAACACATATGTTAGAGTTTTCACTCCCACTTGAAATTTTTTTAAATTCAAACAAAACTCACTCTTTAGGAATGTGCATGCGTTACTAAATCATGTGCACATTCCTAAAATTGATGCACATTATTAGCAACAGGAACAGGTCTGCATTCCTATTAACACAAATGAATTATCTCTCTATGTATCTCTCTAACCCCCCCTCTGCCCCCCTCTCCCTCCCTCCCTATATATTCCTCTATTTCTATCTGAAATCACTCTCTCTATCGCTCACTCACTCTCTCCCCCCTCTCTCTCTTCACCCTCTTCCACTGTCTCCTTGTGTCCTTCTTCCATCCCCCCTCTCTTCGTCATCGTTTCCCCTCTAATATCTCTCTACCCCACT
>ML776656.1:638120-678126 GCA_009831015.1 Picea engelmannii | reverse complement strand
ATGAAGGCACATTTGTATATTGTATTGGACCTTGAGCCTTTAAGCTCTCGTCCTTTGGTAGATAGTCGACATTTAATAGATTTAATGCTGGTAGATAGGATTTTAAGTCTAGATTTGATAGTTTAGAGTTCGAGAGGGAAAACAGATATAGACACCCTCATTGTACCATTGTAACAATAGTGAAGAAAAGAGGAAGCATTCAGGAGAAGGAAAGAGCAAGCAGAGAATAGTGTATGAAGAACACCCATGTACAGGCATTTGAATTAATAGAAGGAAGCTTTGATTCAAGCACATGGTTTGTGTTGTTTTCTCTGTGTATTGATGTTGTGCTCATGAATGCTTGCTTTCTTGTTATGCATTGGCTTTGTATATGTTGTGCATGTGATTTCATGTTTCAAACTGAAGTCTGAAAGGGAGAGAGAATGAGGTTCAATTGTTTCTCTATCTGAGCCAGGAGATTCTTGCAAAGTGTGCAGTTGAATACATCCACAAGGAGTGTGTTGATGAAGGCTCAGTAGTTTAACTTTTGTTCTCATTCACCCAGAAGTGGAAGTGGTTGTTGAAGCCGTGCAAGGAGTGCGCAAGCTGAAGAAGAAGTCTCAGTTGTCAATCTGAGAAAAGGTAATCAAAGACTGCTACTGTAGGAGTTGCGCAGAGTCGAAGGAATTCAACACTTGAGAGTTGTTGAATGATTTCCGCGAGGAGCGTGTGCAACTCCCTCTGAAATAATCAAAGTGGAAAAGCTCAAAAGGTATAGCACCTTCATGATATCATCAAGGGGGAGCACCGGGTTCGTGTGCCGTGAAATGTTTCAGGCCATAGTTACAAGTGTGTGCACATCGATCTCTTTTTCCTAAGAGATTGTGGAAGCTGGAGAAATCTTAGGAGGAGCAAGGCCTTCAAAATTATCGAAGGGTTGCAAAGAATATTTCCGTGCTAAGAAGTCCTCAAGATGGGAGGAAAGGAATTGAAGGTTAGGATTCGCAGAGGAAATACCCGATTTCCTGTCAGCCGTTAGATCTCGGAAAGTTGCACAGGGTTTAAGTCCTAGTGTGCAGAGGAGGAGTCCCGGAAGAATCATCAGGATATTAGAGTCATCGAGGTTTTGAAGGGTAAGAGAATCAAGACCTTGAAAGTACCGAAATCTTGACGGAGAATCCTAGCCATTGATCTCGGTAGGACACACGTCATACATCAGGACAGGAGTCGGGATTTAACCCATCGGGGATTTCAGGAGTGAAGAAATCGTTCCATCAGGAATTGTGATTTTGCGATATCCCGACGGAAGATTTGAACCATCCATCAGCGAGGACGCGTGGCAAGAGATCTCGAGGAGTCGGGGATCGGAGGATCAGGGTTTCCAAGGGATAGAAACTCTTGCACATTGAAATCGCGATACATGATTTCTTGATCACCAGAGGAGTGTGGGCCATAGGATTCAGAGCAAGGGACAAGTGTCGGAAGGTAAAACCTTGTTGTGAGTCAATTCCAGGTGGCATCGAAAATCGGAGAATCAAAAATCCCAAGGGCATAATTTTTACGCATTCCGATTTCGCGAAGTCTGAAACTCTGATAGGGAAAGGACCGTGGTCTTGTGGACTAGCAGGTCACATGAGAGAGGAATTAGCTGGAGGGAGCTAAAGAGGACAGAGAGTACCATCAGGGATCGAAAGTCAGGGATCCGCAAGAGAAGTGGATCATGACAGCATGAGTTCCGATTTGCTGATGGGTAAATTCCCGACAAGAGAATGGAAAGCCTCGGTGAAAATTCATCGGGTATCGGGGATTTGGGAGACCCGAATCCTGTGTTTTCAGGACTCGCGATCTTGCAAGGTCTGATTTCCAGATTTGAAGAAGGGAGGTCATAAGGAGCGTTTTGTGGGTATTGAGAACTCCCGATAATGGAGTTGAAGAGCGTTTTCATTCTTTGGGCCATTGAAGGAGAAGGTCCTGTGGGAGAAGACATGGCCTAAGTGGCGCGTTTGCGTCATAGTTGCATATATTCTTTCATTTTCCACATCCATGAATGTACATAATGTGGTTCATGTTTCATTGCTTAAGAAATATATACCTACTATTAATCATGTTATTGATTGGAATGTGATTCAGGTCGAGCAAGAAGGCATCTTGCAAGTACATTTGGTGTGCATATTGGACCAGAAAAGAAAATAGCTCCGGAATCGAGCCATAGGGATTGTAAAGGTCCAGTGGATATGGTATGGTCCTGAGGACATGACATGGGAGCATGAGGATTCTATGTGGGTAGAATACCGCCATCATTTTTAATATTTTAAAAAATCTTGTTGATACCGTGTATATAAGTTGCACTGAGGACAGTGAAAAAATAAGGGGAGAAGGTTGTAATACCCCAAGGATGAGCCCTAGCTTTTTTACAAATTGTAAACATGTTTTGTAGGCTGGTGAGCTGCGAAATTATAAGCTGGTAGGATTATGTCTTAGTAGGCCAGAGAGCCTAGGTGTTAAAGGTCGGGAGCCTTTTTTGTACATGTAAATATTCATATTATTAATATAAAAACATCGATGTGTGTAGACCGACCATGAAGAAAGAGTGATGGGGGACTAATATCCAATTGGATGGTTAAGGGAGAGGGGGATGAGAGGTTGGAAAGAGGGGATAAGACTAAGGGATTAAATCCAAGAGATTAATAATTTATTATTATTATTTCAAAGATTGTTTAAAAGGATATGTTTTTATCCTAAGTTCTTGAGGAAGGACAAGTGACTTCCAAAAGGAAAGGAACATGATTCTTGAGAGATAGGTGTTGGCTCAGGCACATGCAAACTTAATGGGGAATTATTGTTATTGTGAGAGGGTTCACATGCACTCTTAAGCACCCACCCACTTGCTCAGGCACTAACACACACAGGGTGAAATCTCACTCACGCAAGGGGGGGTTCACACCCAGAGTTTGGATCATGCTTTCATCATTTTGGGATATGCTAGACCAATCTACGTGTATCTCCTCACAATTTCACCCATGCCCTCAGAAATCTCATTTCCATCCATTTATGCCATTGATGAACCTATGACCATTTTCAACCTCTCTAATTTATTGAGTCATCCCTTGCCTTACCTGAATTACCTATTGTGGTTGAAGAAGCAAGTTCTTAGGCCTGTGAGAAACTCTCTCTCCAAGTGAGAGAGGTGGTTGTGGATTGAATAAGAAGGTTATCAATCCCATGAGAAACTCTCTCCAGGTGAGACAGTGTGTTGAGGAGGTGAGTTATCCTAGAAGGAGTCTCATAACTGCTACAAATATCTGAGAATTCTGGTTTGACCTGTTGTTGAAGCCCAAGGTAAGGGAGGTGGAGCAGTTAATGGACTCTGTGATAGTAAATTTTTATACTCCTGGGGTGGGACAGGAATGTGGGGAATGAGAGTCTCTAAGAAGTGGGTGTAAGTATCTTGTGGGAGAGAATCCTTCCTCTTAAATTGTTTGACTTTCTTATTGACCTTGGCTAGCCTAGGAATCCCTTTACCGATGGAGTTTAGTCCCGTATCGGGGGTGAACTACTTCTGAGAATGATGATAAGTGTGGTATAAGGCTAGGAGGTTTGTAGAAGTTCTGCACGCAGTTGGTGGTTTTTACTCCAGTTAAAAGATAAGTATCATTCCTATTCTTAATTATGTATGTTACATATTTCTTTGATTCTTGAATGTTATCATGTGTTATGTTGCATGTAGGAATTACTGTCAATTCCATTTGAATCTATATGATACCATTAACTCTATGTTATTTGTTTTAAATTCATTATAAATCCATGTTATATAGATATCTGTATGTTCCTATGTGGCATTGGCCGATAGTGGTGTTGATGGTTGAAAACATTACATTTTGGTATCAGAGCTAGTTTATTAAAGACAGGGTGTTTGGGTAGAATTTCCCGGAAGTGGTGTTGATGTCCAAGGACATTACAAAAACTTCCACTAGTTTTGCAACGTTCCACCTCGTCCATGGGATTGAATCCACCCTCCTTATCTAGCATGAAATCCCCATGTTATGTACTTCCATTAAGATATTACCCAACACTACTCCAATAGAGAAGTGTCTACTGACCTTAGATTCATTATATGAAGATCATCAATCTTCATTATAGAACAATGAGGCAATTAAAATAAGTTCCAAATCCACCTTCGATTTCCATGTCAACCTTTGCTAATTCGGTGAAAGGGATATCGTGTTAGCCTACGATATCACCCATGATACCCTAGTCCATCAGAAATTCAATTCATTATGGAATGGAACCTACATCATTCAACACTGCCTCACTAAGGGAACATACATCATGGCCTCTCCAGAAGGCTACCCTCTCAAAGAAATCATCAATGGGTTGTACCTAAATAAGATTTATGCCTGAGCGTAGCCATTTCACCTTAGGTTTTTCTTTCTACAAATTTGTAGAGTTTTTAGTCTTATTTGTTGCCACCATTCCCCATGTTTGATCTATCATCCTTTTTATTGACATATGCATCATCCATAAACCTACCACATCGTTTACATTGACGGTGCCAACAGTTGGACTCAAAATCCCACTTCGGCCACTTGTGCCCTGTATACCCACACACATATGCTACTCCACTCATGTGGAATATGTTTGGGCTCAGACACCAAAAACCAAGTTGAATACAGTGTCATCATTGGTCTCCTCACCAAGGCCAGTCACTGCCACATTTTTCGCTTTAGCATTCTATTAGATTATCTTGTTGTCCTGCAACTCAACTATGTATATCACGTTTGCGATCCTTGCCTCTTTCACAAATACCTACAAGTTAGAATATTATCTCACAACTATGATTCAATCACATTTACACATATTCCAAGACAATTTAATCAAATTTTAGATAACATGGAAAACCTAGTATTAGACTGGCATTTATCACATTAAACATCATTTCATACATAAGCATCAGACATTTGTCACCAACACAGAGAAAATACATCATAAGAATAAAAAAATAACACATGAAGATACAAATGATCCAAAAATGTATATCCATGTATACATAATCATCAAAATGTCATCAAGTGTTTACAAAAATACATATACATCGCTCATAGGCCAATGATTCCCCCCCACCCCTATAGGTACAAAAATGTGTAACAACTACCCTATACAAAATGGGTTCTTGAGCCTATATATATACACAACCCGACACTCATGGTGGACCTAGAGCTCCCCCTCTAGGTCCTCTATCAACTGAAGGCACCCTATCATCTAGAGGCCCTCCAAGTCCACGGGGAAATCGACTAGTCATTGCTTCCCCCGCTACAGTTGCCCGACGGATCAAGGTCCTCCACTTCATAAGTACACCTACGCATTACTCCAGGACCTCCCCATCCTTGATATGGGCCCACATGACCTCAAGTACGCCTTGCAACACCCACTCGAAATGATGACACAGGTCCACTAGTACCATCACCCTGGCCTCTCCCTACGGCTCATGTCTTGGTCCAGCACCAACAACATATCATCTTTTCCTCTTTCCTTCCCTCGACTCTACATGTAGTGGTTACACTGGTCCTCAATGATCCAAATCCATGACCATCTATGTGTCTTAGCCTCGGGGTCCCACATCTGCAAAACAATACCAATGATAGTGTCAACATCCATAGATACATATATAATCAAATGCTAGCAATCAAAAGAACAAAAAAAACATACCTCTCTGATCCCAATCCTCCCTAGAGGGTAGCATCATATTAGGGTCATGTTGGTAGTCCATACTATCATATGGGTACCTCAATATAACATGTGGCATCTATCACCACATGCACACCACCATGGACATGAATTAATGGCCACCCTCTCCACCCCCATGTCAGTTAAGCACATGGTCCCATTGCATCAGTCATGACTCTCATGGCCCTGCAGGCTCTAGTAGAATCCTAGGTCACAATAGACACACCCTCTCTAGAAACTAGGACACCATAATAGACCCAAAGGATAAGTCACCCGAGTTGGATCTTCAACACCGATTAACCTACCCCATCATCCTAGTGTGCAACATCAGCTCCCGGGAAAAAAGGTCCCCATCAAGGACCCGATCCACTATCCTCAATTGAATTCTAGTGATATGTTGAATCCCCAAGGATTCGTAGATCCTCACCACCATAGCGGTGACACACTCTGTCAAAAGTTCATTGATTTCCTCAATCCCGATGATTGAATCTGACATCTCATTCGACCCTTTGCAGTGGAGAGCCACCAAGTCATCCACTCACTCGTCCCTCAGCAGCTGGGGGTCCATAGGAAGGGCCATCCCATGGAATGGGAGCCCCGTCAAGAAATATACATTCTCGACAACCGATAATGTCGGTTGTTGTCCTCTAACTGTGAAGCACTACAGATCAGTGCTCCACATAGAAAACATATACTAAATCAGGAAATCCTTTGATCGTATGAGTAGGTAGTCGAAGAGCTTGAGCACCATGAAGGATTCCAAGTGTCTCTGCACACCTAGATTCTCTCTCACCACCTCTCAGAGATGGTCCTAGTCCTGCTCTCTCCAGTGCACTAACATCATAGTATGTGGAGTATGTTGATCACTTACATCCACACAAAAACTCTTGGTCATCCTCATGATCCATAAAAAGCATCAAAAATTCAAAAATATCAAACCCCTTATCCTTTCCTCCAATGTGAAACCTTCACCCAGACAAGTGCCTGCTTGTTCTTTTCATAATTGTGCACTCATGCGCATCTATAGAAACAACAGTCATGCATCAATGTACAACTATCACCCATATAGGTGTGCACATGCACACACCTGTTCTCTTCATAGCTGCGCACTAATGCGTAACTGTCTGAGAAATCATTGTGCATTGTGTGCATATATCAATCAAATAGGTTTGCATCCCATGCATGCATGTTTTTCCCTCCACTTCACCCACATGCACGGTTGTCTCCAGCACAACCACACGCTATGCACGGAGAAAGGGATTATACCCGTGCATATGCATGCATGTATTCCTCCTTTTCCCATGCACTGGTGGGACACTACCCAAAAAACACCCCTATATGGACCTTCATACACCCCCTACCTACATTCTACAAGTTTCATACGATGCAGGAGGATAGGTCCACTAACTTGTCTCTTGCTAATCCCATATTAGTCGACTCACACTCTAGTAATCTCCAAATATCCTTAGAATACTCTCGTCAATTTAGATACATCAATGGGGACACTGAGACCGTATTGGACTCAGGGATCAACCATATGACCGGTTTCCCCTACCCCAATTGGTATCCCTCGGTTCTGATCACCCATGCCAAGCACTAGCCATCACAAAATGAGGTGGAATTTTGGGCCCACCAGCCATATATAGTCTTTTTTTCCAAACTTCCACACTCGGTTACAGGAGCCCAGAGCCTTCGTTTTTTTATTCTTTCTCAGTCAGGAGATCCTAGTCCTACCATCCACACATTCAAATTCCCTAGGCCATCATCTGAATTTGGCCCAGAAGGAGCATTTTTATCACATCACGTTCGGGTACACATGTTCGTGTTCAAATTTTATCAAAAAGTTGTCATGTGTTCTTTATCATCAAACATTTCTCATGTTGAGTATTTTGTTTGCATGTGTATAGGTACTTATTCATCAAAGAGACACAACCCCTTTAGGTATATGTTCGACACTGGAATGTAATTATTCCCCCTGTAAACAAATTGCATCTCCCAGTCACGCCTTCTGACGTTTACCTTTAGGGTCCTTACATATGACTATAGAGTACCATCACCTCTGCTGCATTTTGGTACTGTCACTCGGTAGCACTCTCCCCCACATGAGTTTTCCCATTCATAGTTCCCCTTCCCCACTTGACACTCATGTTGATTTCACACCCTAGGGATGGGAGTCTCAATAGTCTTATGCACTTCTGATAATGAACCCCATACTTCTTCTCATCATATTGCTACCTTTCCTAATGGACTCCTAGGTCATATCATCTCATTTCTATTTGACTACAGCCTTGCAGTTTCATTATCCCTCCATCTCATCCACCATCAATTTTCACATCTGTAGATTGCCCTCCATTCACTTACCCCATAGAGAAACCCACCCATGGGGCCCCCACCATCCATCATCTCTCATTCACAACTTGTGCCCTAAAAGACCAAGCCACCTTTCATTGGGGAACCCATTTCTGTATCTCTATACTCAACCCAAATTATTCTTTATTTATTTGGTAATTTTAAAAAGCATTTGTTTCCATCATTTACTTAGCCTTTTTTCATCACCCTTGATGACCTTTGTTTCCTTGGCAATGCAACCCATGTCATACTTTGTTGGGGAATCCACTCTTTTTTCATTCCAACATCATTGACAAACCCTGAGTATCCAAATTCCATGTACCCATGATCTCTAAGTTTGTCCACTTTGTTAGCCTCTGGCACAGTTTAACCACATATATAGTCGTCCCCCTAACACTAGATATAGTTTTATGGTTGCTACCAATAATCCTTCAAAATTCCCCAACCAAGGGCAGTCTGGATTCTTATCACATATTGACTTCGTTCATGTTACATGTTAGTACCTAATATCATCTCAGTGGATTTCATGAAGCCCTTTGATTCTTGGATTCGCATCTCCCTTTCTTTCGATATCAACACAGTTTCCATAAGGGAAGCAGTATCTTGACTCTCATTACCTTCACAATGACGAGTCTTGGATGACACAGAGAGAATCATAATTTCTCTCTGATTCTGTTGACCCCCATAACATTCCACTTCAACAAACTCTCATTAAATAGTGGGTCATACTATGAAACTATTGTAGTTTTTTCATACCAGCCGTAGACCTCTGAATTCGTTAGGACATTAATTCCTATGAGTCATTGACACTTCTTACAGTCGTCCTTGCCTCACTTCAGAGTATTTTCACCATTAATAACTATCATCTGTTGTTATCAATGGCCCCTGAAGTCACTGCAGTTATCTTCATCAACATCCATCGTCAATTACAGTCTCACATTTTGGTTACATGACATAAGCATGGGGCATTCCTGCCTCGTTTGTACACAAATTTTATTTTTCTCCCTAGAGAATGTTTTGGGCCTCACATTTTTCCCTCTCCCTTTAGTGGATCGCTCTTAAAATTCCTCTCTTCACTCCTCATTACAATGGCACTCTCAGTAAAAGAAACATTGATGTATTTCGGCTATATCTATGCTCCTAACCTCACACATCAAGGGGCATCTGTTATCATTGAAAAATTGTCCACAACATTGCACACAAATGGTTAAGGAAACACATCAATGCCAACAGCAATTAGTCCACTTATAGCATTGAAACAAATTCAAAAGGAAAAAAATCTATACAATTGGGTCAAAAAATTAACATGCACAAATTCACCAAAGGAATTGTGTGCATAGTGCCCAGTGTGCATGGGACAACAAATCCCTCAGCATGCACAATGTTCCAAGTGAACGACTATCTACGAGAAAAGCCATGCACTTCTATGAATGACACATTTATGGATCTTGTCGCCCCCTCAACAAATTATGGACCAACCCCCAACATGATTTGACCCTCATATCTTAGCGAAATCTGAATGGAGGGTTGGTCAAGGTATAGAGGGTGCCCTAAAAGGCCCCTTGTTCACACTATGAACCAATTAAAATTTTCCATGTATGAATTGTATAAATAAGAGAAATGGATTCTCATGGATTCATATACAAACATATCAAGGATGTTTCCCATTGTAGCAAACAACTATCCGTGCTACTCTATAGAATAGTCGACCAATAGATGTCGATACACCAATTGTATGGCGTTGGTAGGGACGAGTAAGTTCATCCATTGTGATATCATGGATATCCATGGTTAGTACCTCTAGGTTCTACTCAATCTCCTCGAGATCCCAGAAACAAATCCTAGACCTGCCACATCACCTATCTCTCCTCACCTTTGAATGGGAGATGATCCTGGAGGATGATAAGATGCCACATCTGCATTATTGAGAGAACTTGATTAGTCTTGGATAAATGAAAAAAAACATTTTATATAATTAAAATATCAAAAATATCATATAATGAAAATTTCCTTCGTACCTATGTCTCCCAATTGAGATCCCTCAAGAAGGTCTAAGTGAGGATCCCCATGAAAGTTCATCCTGCCGTAAGCATAATCCTCCACCATGATTAGTTGATCTCTCAACCACTGGAAGAAATATTCGTCATACTTGACGATAGGCACACCACCGTGACAAGCTATCAAATCCACCCATATTTTCATATGTGGATCTTGTGGAGCGGGTATACCCCACTCCACCTGTATATGTAAGACAAGGACCCTCTCTAGGAATAAGGAAAAATAAATGGATCCATAACCAAACTCTTTCAACCGACCATTCTGACACTTTGTAAGTTTCGTTTTCATGTTCTTTAAGACACCCTCGCACCAATTGAAGACCTAGGGCCCCATACACTCTATGGCATACTGAAAGTGGCTTTGCAAATCCGTGTGGGGATTCGTAGTCCCTTCCATAATGGTGATATAATATAGGATGGTTATCAATGGTAAATCTCGAACATCCCTAATGGAAACCTTCCCACTATGTGTTTTTGTACCTGGCACGCAATGGTGTGAAACATAGTAATCCATGGGTTCTCCCCCACCCCTTCTTCCCGAGAGTGATACCCAAGAGCCTCACTGAGATAACCCCATCAAAAAGAAAAAAATCATCTATATCCAAGGTGAGTGTATGTACACCCACATGTAAGGCTTGTTCATTTACATCCCACATGTGGATTAGATACTCCAGCAATCTTAGTTGGTCTCTCATGCCTAGAATTTTGAAGAACTTGAGTAAACCACACTCTTGAAGTGCCATGAAAGTTCCTGGGTCATTCTCAGTAAAATAATCTTCTTCCTCATGCTCCCGTTCCCTCTAATAGAGCATTTTGACTAAGGAAAACCTGGCAAGTGACATCAAAAGATGATTAGAGTCATAAAAATTCAATTCTTTCAATTTTTCCTAACTCATTTTTTCTTTTAAAAAATTGAGTTGTGGTCATCACAGGGATTTGCTCTTACATAGAGTGACATCATCCAACCCTAGCTTTGAGTCCCCTGCGGCAATTTGAGATCGTCAAAGTTCATGAGACTGTGAGCCTTCAATTATCTCAAAGCGAAGTGACCTCCAAAAAATCTACCTAAACTCAAATTTAAACCAATAAAAATGAAATTTTAAACCATGAAAAGAGAAAGGGGAAATATATCACCTTTTTTACGGAAGTGGTTTGAGAAATGGCCCACCAGGTGCTCTAGAATCGATGCTGGAAATTTGGAAGAAAAATAGGGTTTTGGGCACTATTTGGGTGAAATTGCAAAATTAAATGGTAAATGGGTTTTTTTGACCTATTTTATTAATTTTTATAATATTTTATTACAAAATTAAATTATTTTTTATATTTTACCTATGCTCTAAAGCCTAACCAACTTCACAAAGTGTTTTCTATTACATATTGAAATATCTAAGGACGAGACGTTTGAAAAATATCCACCATTTTTTCTTGTTTTTGTGTGTTTTTCTTATGTAGAAATTATTTTAGTTTTTTTTAGGAAAAACATCGAGCACATTCTTAATTCTTTCTCACGCTCGTGAAACCATTAGAATGCAATCGAGTAACGTTTTATTGTTTTTTCAAACTCATATTGGTAATGCGAAAAATGAATCCTATGGAGTATCCTTTAAGCTCTTTTCAAGCTCCCTAAACACTAAAAGATAGCCGAGTGACATTGTTATTTTCACGCTCGTAAAAGTATTTGAAGAAAAAGTTTGATGAGTGTTATATTATCTCTTTTTCGGTCTTGTCAGACTAACTTATGAAAAAGGACATTATGGATTTCTCTTTAAGTGTTTTTCAGACTCTCTAATCATGAAAAACCCCTAAGTTTTCTTTCTTTGGACTCATAAAACAGGCATCGAAAGGCCCCTATGGGATCTAACCACTCCTTTTTAGGGTTCATTAAACATACTCTAAGGGACTCATCCAAAGGATGAGATTACATTACAAGCATATGGTATCCTCTTCAATCTTGCGTAAAAATAAAGAGGTACTCTCCAGAAATGGTTGGGGGAAATTGGAAAAGAAATGTGTATCTGTATCTTTTTTAGTGGAAGTAAAGGCTCTCTTGAATATGACACCCCCCTTCATCACTGTATTTAGGTTGGGAAATCCATTTGTCTCTCATTTGACCATCCAAAAATTCATATGTTAGGTCCTCCTTGAGTCAATGTTGCCAAGACAATTTTCATATCATTCATATGTTCAAGAGAAGTCCAACCTAAACAAGCCTTCTATTGAGTCAGCCATTTGCAGTTATAGAGTTTCTACCATGTCGACCTTCCCTAAGTAAGTTTCGAATAACTTCATACTCTGATATACTTCAAATCTTTTACATATTTCATGTGATTGATGGGGGATACATTAAGGCCCTCCTATGATGATTCTTTTCTTGTCGACTTCAAATCATTATCCGAGAACAAGAATTAGAAATCACATTATTACCTTGGAGCCAACGTGCCTCAATGGAAGTTCTATTCGCTTCCAATAGTGGGTTCACATAATTGGCCCTTGATTGGAAGATTCCATTGAGTGTTCGACTTCAACTCATTCATTCACATTCGTTGGATTGTACTAGAGTACCTTTGGATTCGTTGACATCAATGGTGATTTCCCTCGCACTTGTTAACAATTTTCATTAATGATTGGCAATCAAGTGGTTTCTACCATGTTCGAATTCAAAACCTATAATCACATGGCTAGATTCATACTTAGAAACAATGCAAATGAATACCCGACATCTCATCATATCGGTCCAAGTTGTAAAGGATTATTCATAAGTTTGTACTAACACATAGATCCATTGTGTATGTCTTATGGCTATGTCCAAATTTAAATTCTTTAAAGAGCACAGATCGATAATCTATTTCTCGTGGCTATGTTGAATCATGATGACAAGGATCCACAGTGTATGTTTAGTGTCTATGAATCACTTGAAACTTATGATTAGAATCACTTGCAGTATGAGTATGGGAATTCCTACCTCAGAAGATGGTATATTATTATGAAAATGCTTAATTGTTTCCAGGTTCCCGACTGATGCACTCATTGTTTTCGACACACACATTCTACAAAGTATTTTAGTTGTCAGAGATTAGAACTTCATACTTTGGGGGGAATTCTATTACACATTATTATGGTCACCTCAATTATCAACTGATGACATGTGCATAACTCACTTCCATGTTCCCTGAAAACACTAAAAGAGACTTTCTCCATGAGAAATGTGGTTTACCTTTTCTTCCTTAAAAACTGTGACAAGGGAGATCATCACACCCTTCTCTATAATTTGGGTGCAACGATTCTTGATCGTCACACACTGTACCAAAGTTGGACTACTACGTTTCTTGCAGGTTGCGTGTGCATAGGGTGCGACGATGATTAAACAAGGGAAAAGTCAAAATTCATGAATGTTCTAGAAGGAAATATTCTAGAAGATGAGGTGGCCTTCTATCGGTTTTCATCTTACTCACTTCTCTGATTTAGTGGGATCATCCTAATCTCCTCATCCATCCATATTTCACCCTATATAAAGAGGGATATCTTGTGGAAAAGGATAAGGTTTTCAAAGGATTGCATATGCATGAAGAGTTTAGCTATAAATTATACTTGAGATTGCTTTTATTTATCTCTCTAAGTCAGATGGTAGATCTTATTCATCAAAGGAATTGGACCAAAGGTGTGTGTTTTGGAGAAAAGAGCCACTAAAAGAGACCTTGCAACATCAACGCATGGGTTGTATTCTCCACTTTCCATTTTAATATAATACAACAATACATTTCTTCCATATAAAGGTGTCTTGACTTTTATTGTATAAATCCTTGATCTTATATATAGAATTGATTGGAATATATATATCTTTGTTCTATCTCTTTGTTGGTTTGTGCTTCTTAAATAGGTTCACCATCCCGTAAATACAAATTTGGAGCGACGAGGACAACACTAGTGAGGATCAAGAATCATTTAAAAGGTATGCCACTTGTCCCTCTCTGAACTAGTTTATATGACAATGAATTCTATGTATAGGATCAAGGAGTTATATAATAAAAGTCAAGACACCTTTATAGGGAAGAAATGTATTGTTGTATTATATTAAAATGGAAAGTGGAGAATAAAACCCATGCCTTCATGTTGCAAGGTCCCTTTCAATGGCTCTTTTCTCTAACACACACACCTTTTCTCCAATGCCTTTGATGAAGAAGAT
Source organism: Picea engelmannii (assembly GCA_009831015.1). Taxonomy (NCBI): domain Eukaryota; kingdom Viridiplantae; phylum Streptophyta; class Pinopsida; order Pinales; family Pinaceae; genus Picea; species Picea engelmannii. The sequence continues at coordinate 663,834 of ML776656.1, read as the reverse complement.
CCACCATTTGACTTAGAGAGCTAAGGAAAAACTATCTCAAGTATAATCTATAGCAGAACTCTTCATGCATATGCAAGCCTTTGCAAACCTTATCCTTTTCCATAAGATATCCCTCTTTATATAGGGTGAAAGAGTGATGGATAAGGATATTAGGATGACCCCACTAAATCACAGAAGCGAGTAATATCAAAACCAATCAGAGGCCACCTCATATTCTAGAAGATTCCCTTCTAGAACATTCGTGAATGTTAACTTTTACCTTGTTGAAGCATCATTTCACATTATGCACAGGCAGCCTCCAACGACATCATTTTCCATATTTGGTGTAGCATGTGACAATCAAGCGTCATCGTACCCCAATTATAGAGTAGGGTGAGAATATCTCCCTTATCATAGTTTTTAAGGAAGAAAAGGTAAACCACTTTTCTCATGGAGAAAGTCTCTTTCAGTGATGGAAGTGAGTTATTCATATGTTTTTAGTTAATCACTTAGGTGACCAAAAAAATGTGTAACACTAGTATTAGGAATTATTCCTCCCAATGTTCGCCCTTATCATCATCTCTTTTCCAAGAAAAATGAAATTGAGAAATTTTTTAAAGAATTGATAAAAGAGTGTGTTATCCATCCTAGTACCAAACCCTATTCTTATCCTTTATTCATGGTAATAAATTAAGAAATAACTTAGCACATGTGTCATTTTTTCATGCCCTCAACATACTCACAATAAAATAGAAATTTTTCATTCGACCATTGATGACCTTTTGGATGATTTGATTGGGGCTTAGTACTTTAACAAACTTGATATTCATTCTGGCTACCACCAGATATGTATGAAAGAGGAATACATTCCCATGACTACATTTAAAAATATTGAGGGTCACTATGAGTTCTTTCTCATGCCCTTTCACCTATCTAATTCCCTATCCACTTTTCAAATACTCATGAATCATGTCTTTTGTCCTTCCCTTTGTCATTTTGTATTAGTTTTCTTTGATGATATTCTGATTTTCAAAAAGAGTTGAAAATCCCATATCATCCATGTGGATAAAGTTCTACATATATATTCTAAGAACAATTTTTTTCTCAAATAGTCTAAATTTGGTTTTGGTGCCTTTGAAGTTGAGTGCCTGGGTCATATTGTCTGAAAGGATGGTGTATGGGTGGATCCTAATAATATTGAAGATATGATGGATTATTCTCACCTTAAAAATCTTAAAATATTGCATGGTTTCATTGATTTAATGGGATATTATCTCAAGTTTGTTCAAAACTATGTCAAAATTGCAACTCTTCTCATTGTTCTCCTTAAAAATAATCCTTTTAGTTGGACTCCCACAACTGATAAAAAAATCCACACCTTGAAATATCTTGTGTGCATGACTCATGACCTAGCACTACCAAACTTCACCAAGACGTTTTTCCTATATTGTGATGCTGAAGGGAAAGGAATTGGGGTAGTCCTCATGCAATATGGCCAACATTTGGCTTTCACTAGAAAACAACTTTTAAAGAGATTCTTTGGACAATAACCCTATGCAAAGGAAATTTTGGCTATTATGCATGTAGTGGATATTTAGTGTCCTTATATATTGGGGAAATGATTCCAAATTAAAACTTATCATTGCAACCTCAAGTATTTTTTATAACAAAGAATTTCATATCCAAAGAAACAATAATGGATGACCAAGATCATTGTATATGATTATGAGATCATTTAAAAGAAGGGGAAAAAAAATACGGTTGTTGATGCTCTTTTTAATAAAATTTATTAAATTACTGTAACATATAGTCACGTACAATTATTTAATAGATGTGACTTTACTCTCTTGTGTGTATTTATATATGTTTATGTAATCATAATAACCATCACAACAATGAATTAAATATTATATATTGAATATAAGTGTTATGATTACATTTTCATCTTCCAATTGGTATCAGAGTGTTGCATGCTTCCACATGATATATACTCAATCACAACATCCATTCCCCAAATACCTCTCTCCATCATAACCAATATTCCATTTCCTCATGTTCTCATCCATGATTCCATTTCCCACACATCCCTCATCCTTTTTCCATTCCTGCGACCTTCATTCCTCCAATTTTCTATTCCCATGACCTACATCTAATTCTATTTCCATTTCCACCGAGTGCCTCTCCCATTTCCTTGCATTCCCAATATATCTACCCATATATTCTCATCCCTTTCCTTGTGTTCTTAGTCTCGTGATATGTCCTATTTGTCCAGTTACTATACCCATTTGCCCCATTCTGCGACATCCAAGGTATACATTTCAAAACCCATGTATCACATGATTTATTCCCTTATTACCATTCGAAATTTCCCTCATAAATTATTACCATCAACCCCTTATTCCACAATCTCTTTGTTGGTTTCTCAACGCACCCTAAAATAATTTAAATTTTTGGGTACCACCTTTTTTTTTTCCATTTACATTGTTCTAATTGATTTTTTTACATAAGTTTCATCTTAAATATTTTTCTGAGACTCTTCATTATCCATATGGTTTGATTTGCATATATAAATACATAAATTCTTCAATAAATCCATGCTAAAGGTAATGTTCTTCGATACTCGATGACTGTTTCTCTGAAACATAGATGTCGATCAATGTTATGTGTCGGTCAATTCAATATATGTGTCAATGGTGTGGAAACATCTCTAGAATGTCGATGCGTATTAACATATAACATCATCCATTTAAAATACCAGTTGTGCAAGGGTGTTTCTTTCTCATGAAAGTGATGATGCTGATAAATATCGGGCATTAGCAAGGTTAGTTGAAAAAACACCCATTGTTAATTCTAAGAGTTGGTGTTGATGCCCAATTAAGATCAAAAAGAGGCACTCAGGGTTGAACATGGAAGAATGTGTTCAAAATGAGATTAGCGTCGAATGCCTATGGATATAGGTAACGATCTATCAAGAAAGAAACCAAAACATATGCTCTAATGTGCATCCTCCAACCTACCAAGTCTCTCTCAATACTCACCAATAATAAATTTTATTTGTTCGATGGGTTTTTCTGAATATATCTTAATTCATCAAGACCATCCATCTGTAGATGTTTGTTTCATGCACATTCCTATGTGTCCCACTGATCAATAGCTTCCACGATGATATATTGATGCAATCATATGTCCAAAATATTTGTGCTATCATCTCTATCGAATCGATGAATTTAGACATGAACAGGTCCCAAAAAATCCTCAGGTAGTTCAAGTACCTCACTCCTGATCTCAAATACACACCAATTGAAAATCATTTGAAAAACCTGATGCATCATTCCAATGTCTCTTCATGCCACTTATTTGCACATTTTACTCTGATAACCCACATATATGATAGATGGAATTAATGAAAATCTACAATGGATTTCTTGTACTAAAATGTAATGATTTTGGGTGTGAAGACTCACTGTTATTTATTTAAATGTATTGAAATTGTTTCATAACTTGCACATAATTTTTTTTTCTTAACAACTCACAATTTATCCTATTCCTCTTACAAACTTATTTGTGTTGTGTTTATCACGAGTCTCTAGACTGATAGGTATTTCGACTCAGAAAAATCATCATGCACAAGGTGTTTACCCTAATTGTATGAGAAGTTGTGTGATTTATTGAGTACTGATTTAAACTATTGCATGTGTAGGAAATATGTTTCTCATATGACCAGTGACTCATTGGTCACCAAAGACACCTAAAGGAGGAACTGAGAAAATCAGAGAAGCATCTAAGTCGCCTGCTAAGAAGTTGGGGTTTTCCCCAAAAGTGGAGCTAGTGATCAGAATGTCACAAAAAAGTCCAACAGACTCACCTCTACTCTTCAAAGATACAAATAATAATATATCACCCAAAGTAATACTGCCTTCCTAGCTTGATTTATACAACAAAATCCAGTATGAAGATATCCCAGAGTTTACACCTCATAACGACCTCAAGATGAGGGAATTAGATGACCAGCTCTTCCAAAACATCAATCAATATTCATTTTACATGGTTGTGGCCAAGACACCCATCCTCCCATGTATTGATCTCTTAGAGATGATTATTCATAATTTCGATGCCGAGAAATTTCTGCTAAATAACAAAGATCGAGAATGTATAGGTGTGTTCTTATCAACGGAGGTAACTGTTAGAGAATAATCCTAAATTCCCTTGGTTTATTACTTGTCTTATGCAATTGGACCTTGGTTAATGAATCCTTATGCATTTTTACTCACTTTATTTGAATTTCTAGAGAGGATAGGAGACACTCTCCTTGTTTTTAGGGAGTTTTCCTTAAATTTTTGGATATTGACATGGATTTAATCTTGAGTTATTTAATTATAAATCCACTTAGTGAATACTTTCCAACCTACATGCATATTTTAAACACCTGAAGTAAGGATATCTCACTTCCTCCTTAAATCAAGGAAATTGTCCCTTGATTTTAGGGATTTACCCCCTTTCTTTAGTAAACTTTGCATGTTTAGCTAATCAATTAGTAAAATCAAACTTTTCAACCTATCATACTCATTCTAGTTGTGGGTTATCTAGTTTATAGGTTTAGGCATGTTCTTTAGCCATTATTACACTGCTTTTAGTGGAAGTTTCTATTATTAATGACAAGATCAATTCCTCTCTGCATATTGGATTGATCTCATTGTAATTTCGAATTATTGTGAATAAATTCATTCTTGTGGAGTAAATTATTATCCATCTCTTTCTTCTCTTTTTATTTTCAAATTCATTGGATTAGTATTATTCTTCTCATTGAATTCTAGATCTCTCGGGTATCAAAATTTTTCATGGTATCAGAGCCTTAGGGAATCTGAGGGAGAGGTATACTAGTTTTATTTGCAGGTGAAATATCATCAAAGGAGGAAAACAAATCAATGAATATACACCTTCAGACTAAGCATGTTTTCACAACTCCATTCAACTAATTTGAATGTAAATCCAATATCACCCTTGCTCTCTGAAGCAAAGGTCTCTACTGGATAACAATGGGTATGAAAGTTGAGCCAATGAATGTTGTGGAAAAGGTGACGTATTTCAATAAAATGACTGAATCCTTTGGGATGATATGTCTCTCCATATCAAGAGACTTGATGTTCCATTTCTACACCACATCATCCCCCAATAGGGTTTGGACCAAGTTGGAAGAGTTGTTCGATAAACATGATGAACTTCAAGCCTACAGTTTGGATACCGAGCTCATAGGTTTGAATCCGTCAAATTTCGATTCTTTGTAAGAGTATTTTACAAAATTAAAATCTCTTTTATTTTAGCTTAAATATTTCAAAGTAGTGAAAAAATATTATCAAATTATCCTTTCCATTCTCTCAAAACTAGGTCCCAATTATTCAGTTTTTGTTTCCTCCTTTCATGCTTCAAAATTAACAACTCCGAAGTGGAAAATGACCTCTTTAGATAATTTTGTTGAGGAAATAACTCAAGAGAAGGAAGAAATATTTTTCATGGGCTCCATAAATGGTTCTATAGATCATTCTCTTGCAGAAAATGAAGCAAGCAAACCGAATTTCAAAGATCGGAAAAAGGGGAAAGGAAAAAATCTTGAGGCTAATAAGGAAAAGTTTTTGAAACCAACAAATGAATATTCTTCAGATCACAAAGGGAATAAGAAAAAGGAAATATAAAAATTCATCTATTTTCAAAAGGGTTATCATCCTGAATATTCTTTTATTAGTAAAAATATATATGAGATGGTGAAGATGCTACAACAAAACAATCTCATGGTCTGAGCAAATGAAAGGAAGAAGGATGAAGAAAAACCAACCGAAGGAAGAGGAAAAAGTCATTATGGTAATTCTTTGATGGATTTCACATCCTCCCCATCCACTTGGATCCTTGATTCATGTCATATGGCTTCAAATAAAGAATCATTCTTGTCCATCGAAGAGTGCACAAGAACTTCTATTCTCATGGGAGATGACACATCGGTTGAGGTATGTGGTAAAGACATAGTTTCTTTGGAAGGGGGATATTTGGATAATGTGATTCATGTCCCCTTTTTATCCATGAAATTTATTTCCATATATCAAATCACACATTTAGGTTCTAGAAAAAAGTTTGAATTCCATCTAGATTCAATGGAAATTTCGGACTTAAAAACAAGGTCTTGAGTAGCTCACAATGTAGCAAATGATCACTCTCGGTTGTATTCCTTCTCTAATTTCATTCCCAAATATGTATCTATAGCATGTTTTAATCATACTAATGAAGAGAGAAGGTTATGTTATGATATATTTTAGCATATTAATTACAGGTACTTGTATCAACTCAACAAAGAAAACATGGTAACCGGTTTGCCTCAAATCAAATTTTCCAATGGAATCTCTGAGGGATGGATTCTTGGTAAGTATCCCGAGAAAAACATTGACAACAGACAATAATGGAGGGAATCCTCACCTCTTCAGTTGATTCATACTGATTTCATGGGACCCTTCCCCAAGCCCTCAATCAGAAAATATCGATATGTAATCACCTTTATCGGTGACTACTTTGGCTTCACATGTGTGTATTTTTTGACATTGAAATATCAAGTTTTTCAATATTTTAAAGAATTTAAAAAACTCATTGAAAATCAGTCCGAGGGAAGGATTAATATCCTTCATAGTGATAATGGAGGTAAGTATGTTAAAAAATATATTCATCAACTTTGTTTTGAATCAGGCATTGAGATCCAACATACAATTCCTTACACATTGTAGCAGAACGGTGCTGTCGAGAGAAAGAACCAGACACTGAAATATATGGAAAATTGCATTCTATAGTTGAAATAATTGGCTCCAAATATATGGGATGAAGCCATAAATTGTGAAGCATACATTCAGAACTTTTTTCCTCACAAATCACTGAAGGGAATCACTCCTTTTGAAGCTTGGCGTGGTAAGAAACCAAAAGTCTCTCATTTCACAATTTTTGGTTGTCATGCATGGGCCCATATTCCATCTAATAAACGAAGGGAACTAGAGCCTCAGAGTGTTGAATGCATATTTTTTGGATACACTGAATGTGTCAAGGTTATAGGATGCTACAAGATTCTACTGATTCACTTTTCATTGAGCGAAGTGTGAAGTTAGAAGAGGGTCCACTACATGCAGTTTCAGATCAACCTGTCGAGGATTTTTTGGATGAAACAATTGAAGAGGGGTTTTATGCTCATTCGATAACTTCATATAATGATGATGATAAGGTTTTTGGATCATTTTCATAGGTCTATTATCAGTTCATGTATGATTGATCTGAAAATGGAATGAATATGTTTCCAATAGATCTTAAAAATGAAGAAGACTTATCTCTTAAAATTGAAAATGTAAAATGGCATGTGTTTGGGTAATAGGATCAGTTTAATAACACATAAATTTTATGAGTTTTATTTAAACATGAGAAACATATCATACTGATAAAAACCATCAAAAATGAACACATAACACAACAAATGATAAAGGATTTCACCCCTATCTAGGGCTACATCTCCTGGTCCAACTTTCCTTGGATCATTTTAATTATTCTTAAAAAGTAATATTATAATTCTCAGAATACAAAATGGATGACTTCAATGGCTTCATAACATCCAAAAACCCCTATCTGGTCTTTTTCAACACCTTATTTGGCCAAAAAATGAAGAAGTTACACTTCCTGGAAGTTTTTCCCTTCAAGCTTATTGTACCTGCTTGCCAAAACACACCTGTGAATGACCAACCTGGCTCCTGTAAAGTTTTTGGGCCTAAAACATAGTACACATGCGCATCCCACAAAATGGGGCAAATTTTCAAATAGTTACTGATATTAGTGCCTCCTTGGGCGAAAGTGTATGTGGAATGGGGGGCATGTGGCCACATCCCAATGCCTAAATCGGGATACATTTGCATGTGTGAAAGATGTGCTTACAAATGGTGGGTGCGTGGACCACTTCTGATTGAGGTGATAACCCCTTGTTCCAAAACTAAGGAATGGTCGTATGGTAATGTAATAAAATTTGGGTTTAAACTCCATAAACATCTGTTCCAAAAATAAACCATGTTCCAAACTCTCGCACCAAAGGTTGAAAAGTGTGGACATATGGAAATGGTCATGTGGTAGCTATATGAATTGGGGGTTGTACCAACTTAAACCTGTGTCAAAGGTTAACATTGGTGGTTACATGGTATAGGTCGTATGTGTCGGGGTTGGGGCTAGGCCCCAACCCTTAACTTTGTCGAAATAACACAAAGGTAAGTTTAAATATTTAAATCACACTATAGTTGTTAAGAAATACCATGGGCAGGATGGTAGCCCAGCCCTGCCAAACCTTTCCCCCACGCCCAAAGGTCATGGATTCAACTCCCACTGAGTCACACAATTTTTTCACTACTAACCAATGGAGGGGTGCCATGTGGCAGCTCATGACTAGGCCACATGGCACCATAATATTTTCCCACTAGAAATGACACATGTCGAGATGTGATTATCCAATGTTAGCATGCCAACTCACTTCCATGTCACTATATAGACATACGACCTGTACGGTCGACTTCCACATAAACACTGTACAAACTGCACAGTCATCAAAATTTTGCATGTTTGGAAAAACAAAGATAACACGATATATTTCTCATATGACGTTCATTTGATCCCGTTCAAGTTGTCTTGTGCTCATAATGATGAGGCCTACACACACTTCCTATTTGAAACAATTTCGAGTACTTTTATTTTTGAGCTAAATTTGATCCCCTGGATCACACCTCCCCATTGGGAAGCTTTTGGAACTCCAATATCTATATGAGGGTATAATTCCCCCACCTTTACAATCTCAATCCATCCATCCTTGCTTGGATCGGCTCCTTTGAGACCAATACGAAACTTTTCATGGCTTGTTTTGTACTTGGCTTGGCTCTTTCTCAACTGTTCTTGAAGGGTTTGTTGCAAAAATTGAACTAGTTCAATGAACTTCTTTGTCTGGTTATAAACATGATGAAATTAATATAGATGCTCATCTCAAAACTTAGGATTCTTTCTTTTCAATATAGCCACAATATTTTCCATACCAAAATGGCCAGCAACAAGATAAGGTTGTGCTTCCCTTAACACGTTGACTCTTTCACCCTGTGGAAAACATAGCTTGCCAAGATACAAAATTTTACCATGCACATAGGAATCCAATTCTTCAACTTGGTTATCACGACATAAAGTTGCATAAACATGTTTTCCTTCAGCATATAAATCATATTGTTCCAAATAGCTCTCATGCATAAAAATAGTATGCTTGTAAATAACTAAAGCACTAACAATAGACCTAGTAAGCATATCAACAACTTTATCATAAAAGTCTTTCTTATACCTTATCACCAGGTGGAAAGAATAAATTTTCAAGGAATGCAATGGATCTTGCTTTGATCTCAAACCTTTATTCCATATGTCTTCTTAAGAAATCATATTTGTAGTCATGTTCAAGGCTTTGAAATATACCCATGTACGCCACATACAATATTTCTTTGGTACCAATACATTTGGTGACCTGCATGGTGAAGTTCTTGGTTTGATGACCCCTTTGTCAAAAAAATATTGAGATTGTTTTTTTTTTCAACATTCTCTTTAACTGACTGCACATGTCAAAGTTTGGAAGAGGACCTCCTTGCTCCAGTAGAATATCTTGTTGGATGCCCCTTTTAGGAGGCAATCCCATTGGTTCTTGGAACATCACAACATTTTCATTAACAAGATCATGAAAATTATATTGTAACTTTGTATCACATCCTTTGAGAAATTTTTGTTCATCATTGTCTTTGGGTTTAGTCATTAAAAGTACAAGGTTCTTACTAGCATTGACTAGTCTTTTTATTTGTCCATCATTTGTAAGTAACAAATTCATATTCTTTGTATGTGCTCTAACAATGTACTCAACACCATTTTAAAAAAAATGATACTTGTTCTCATGATGATGGAAAATTTCTCTCCTATAATATAAATATGGGCTTCCAAACACAATACCACAAATATCCAATCCAATAACATCAAGATCTACCTCATCTATATAGTTTGGAGTGATGACAAATCTAAGTTTACACCTTTTTGTCACATGTAATTTGGCATTGTCACATATCCAAACTGGAGGGTATGCTTTAGGATGAGGAGAAATTTTCAAATCTAGTTTCTTGATAATATCCTTAGAAATAAGTTTTGGGTCTATTTCGTCACTTGGGTAAGAAAAACAAGGGAACTTTCATGTCTAGTTAGGCTTGCTAGACAAGACAGGGGTTAGTGCATGAGTTAAAAAATCTAAGAACATGAAATAAAAAAGTAAATAAACTAAAAACAACTAAGGAGATAAAACTATAATGCATAAGAAACTTTGAACCAAAAACAATAAACCAAATGACCAAGATTATGCCACCAATCGATAACTATATTATTTGGAAAAGCATTGTAGAGAAAGGAGGACTTATGGTTCCCCTCTTCCTCCTTGGGAGGGATATTGAGTTCCCTAATGGATGTCTCTTCTTACAATGCTAAAAAAGAAAGAAAATAATGAAGAAATCAGTGCCTATTCCCTCAAGAGGTGAGTGGAATGGCCTATTGGAATGTTGCTAGAATGGTCCAAGAAGAAAAGAGGATTCTCAAGGGAGGATTGAGGCAGAATAACAATACTATGAAATTCTTAAATTATTAGTGCACCCATGGCTTCCATTTATATTATGTATTCAAGGAATTATTAAGTTGGTTCTTGGCGTGAACAAGGATCCCTTTAGGGAACCCTTTGATCCTTGACCAACCCCCCATTCAGATTCAACTCAGATCTGAGGTTCAAATCAAGTTGGGAGCTGGTCCATGAGTGGTTGAGGGGCCAACAAGAACCATAAATTCATTGTTCATAGGAGTTCACATCTTTTTCTCATACAAAGTTGTGCATATGGTGCATTTTTCACTCTACGATCTTGTTTGGCCCTCGCACTATGTGTGTGCTTCCTTTAGTGAGTTAGTGCATGTCAAGTTTTGTCCAAATGTATAGTTTTTACCTCTTGGAAATACATTTTTTGTGCTTCAGGTGAACTAATTGTTGTTTGGAAGTGTTGTGTTTCTATAACCATTTCCATGCAATGTTGCAGATGAAATTTCATTGATAGCATATGCCCCCTAATGTGTGAGTTTAGGAGCATACGTATAGCCAAAATACATCAATGTTTCTTCTACTGAGATTACCATTGTAAGGAAGAGTGTTGATAGGAACTGCGAGAGAGATACGTCAGAGGGAGAGGGGAAAATGTGGGACCCAAACCTTTCTTTGGGGATAGAAAAGAAAATATGTATAGAAACAAGCTGAGCATGCCCCATGATCGTATCATGTAACTAAAAATAAAAGACAACAACTGAGGTTGTATGTTGATGTAGATAACTGCAGCACCCTCCGGGGAGGTTTGATAATGATAGATGAAAATTCTAATGGTGAACACACTCTGAAAAGAGGCAAGCACACATGTAAAAAGTGTTAATGACATGTAGGCATTGATGGCCTAACAAATTTAGAGGTCTTTGACTCGTACAAAACAACTACAATAGTCTCTTACTAAGACCCACTGTAACATGATATTTTGTTGAAGTTGAATGTTACGGGGGTCAACGACATCAGAGAGAAATGATGGTTCTCCTTGTGTCATCTAAGACTCCTGATTGTAAAGGTAATGAGAGTCAATATATTGTCACCCATCTGGAAACTGTGTTTATGCCGACGAAAAGGGAGACGTGAATCCAAGAAGCAAAGGGCTTCATGAAATTCACGAGATAAGATCAGGAATTGATAGCGAACATGAACGAAGTCAAGACGCAGTGAGACTCAATATTGCCCTTGGTTGGGGGTATGTTTGAAGGATGATTGGAAACAACCGTGAAACTGTATCTAGCATCAGGGGGACAACTAGACATGGGGTTAAATTGTGCCATAGGAGTGACAAAGTGGACAAACTCAGAGATCATGGGTAAATGGATTGTGGGATACTCCGGGTTTATGAATGATGTAAGAATGCGTAAAGGAGAGTGGATGCCCAAACCAAGGGCGACATGGGTTGCATTGCCAAAAAATAAGGTCGTCAGGGGTGATAACAAAATTATAAGGAAATGATGGAAACAAAGGATTTTTACAATTACCAAATAAATAAAGAATAATTTGGGATGTGTGTATAGATATAGAAATGGGTGCCCCAATGCAAGATGGATTGGCCTGTGAGGGCACAAGTTGCATGGAAAACTAGTGGAGGATGGGGGGCCCATGGGTGGGTTTCTGTATGAGGTAAATGAATGGAGGAAATTTTGTATATGGGAAAAGTGAGTGTGAATAAAATGGTGTGTTAGTGATATTGCGGAGGTGTAGTTAAATAGAACCGAGATGACATAACATGGGAGTCCATTAGGAAATCTAGAAAAATTATTAAAAGGAGACTATCAGGACTCCCATCCCTAGGGAGTGAAATAAGCATGAGTATCAAAGTACATAGGGGAACTATGAATGGGAAAACTCATGTGGGGGTGAGTGCTATCAAGAGACAGTACCAAAATCCAGCACAGGTGACAACACTGCAGAGCCAGATGTAGGGACCCTAAAGGTGAATGTAGGAGGGTATGATTGGGAGATGCAATTGATATTTAGAGGGAATGATTACATGTCAGTGTAGAACATATACCTGAAGGAGCTGCAGTGTTTGTGATTACCAAGTACCTGCACACATGAAAACCAAATACCCGACGTGAACAATATCTAAAAATAAAGAACATATCATAGTTATTTGATAATTTTGAACATGAGCAAGCGGACCTAGATGTGATGTGAGAAAAATGCTCCCTAGGGGATGACTACAGATGGTGACCCTGGGAATGTGACTCTGTAGATGGAAGGACCCTAATCCCATGGGTGAATATGGATTAGGAAACAAAGGCTCTGGGCTCTTGTAACTGAGTGTGGAAGTTTGGAAAATGGGCCTATATATGGATGGTGGGCCCACAATGACACCTCATTTCCACTGCCACTATTGGTGGTCTGCAGAGAGTGTTGTGAGGTGTTTTGGAATATTACGGGAGCTTCAGGATACCGATCAGGAAGGTGAAAGACCTCTTCTGAGAGGAAAAGTGTTTGATTATGGAGCATAGTCCAAGGGCAATTAGGGGTAATCCTTTCCTCCAAGATATCTTCATCATAGTGAAAAGTGCGGGAATACAAGGGATCCGTGGAGGTGACGTGGGTGACTTTCACAATGTGATTGTATTTAAGTGGTGAAGATGTAGAGGGGATGTCGCAATTATGTTGTGACAACTTGCTTGACATAAACCAAATGTCTAGATATTGTGGGGGGTAAATTGTGGTAGGGGGAAATATTTCTTGGAGGAAATGAATAAGAGAATTGGGAAGATTTAGGGGAATATCCTGAGACAGTCTATCCATGAACCATGGAGGGGTGGGAAATGACTCAGGTTTATGGGATTTGATGTGAACAATATCTAGAGAAGGGATGGGGGGAGTCACTTATATCACATGAGGGGAGGTCGTTGAATGCTTTTGAATAAGGGTTACTTGACGATGCCTATATTCAATGATCAAAGGACACTGGTATGTGAAATGATCAAGTGAGTCACAAAGAGAGAAAGGGCATCTCATCCATTTGGGAACTGAGGTAGAGACATAATGGATGTTAGTAACCTGAGTACCCAAAGGTGGTGGTGGAGAGGGATCTTGCTGAGAGGTTTGGCGTACTATCATTAGTGTCTAGAGAAACTGAGGTAGAGATAGGCAATGATGAGTGTAATGGTCATAATATGAACATATGGCACAAGAGAATTTGGTTCACATCGCTTTAATTCCTGTTGTGGGAGATGTTGTTGTAATATTAGATGTGCTTGGTGGAGTGGTGAGCGATGTGGTTTCTCGAGGGAGTTGAATCAGATTGCGTAATTCAAGAAGAGAAGGACATCTATTAGTGGGGTGTCCCTCTCATTTGCAGAGTGCACAAGGAGGTTGAAATCGAGGAGGAAGTGGAGAGGTGGGATCTTTCTTATTATGTCTTACCCTAGCCATAGTAGTGGTGTTGGTGATTAGGAGTAAGGGTGGTGTGGCCAAAGTTAGTACTTGAATATGCATCGAGATTCCCTCTCATTAGGGAGGGAGGGATGGTTGAGGAACCACCACGAGTGGGTGTATATACCATACATGAATGATGAGTACCATGTTGGTAAGGATAAGAGTTGTGGCTACCTGAAATGCTTATACTCCTGATGGGGGGTAGAAGAAGGGAGTTTGAGTAATGGCTTGGGGGATTGTCTCCCAAATTGGTACTTTCCCCTGAGGAAGGGTGAAATAAAGGATAAGTGGTGTAGTAGGTTCTCAGGTAATTCTCGAGGTATAATTTCTTCAACTGGTGGGATGTCGAGGTGGGGAGAGGCCTCAGTGGGAGGAATGGTGTATTTGGTGTTAGGTCCATTAGAATATATGACACACACTTGTGATGAGGGGTGTATGAGAGGTTGTGCTCCATGGTATGCCCCCAGTAAGGATGGGTCTTTGAAAATTTTGGGGCCCATATCCATGATTGAATAAGAATCAAAACTAGCACGGAAAAGAGGCATGATGTTATCGATGTTAGGGGAGTGGTTAGGCTTGTAATGTGAAACTTGGTCGATGGTGATGATTGTCTTGTTGTGGGGGAACATCATCGTTTGAAACACAGAAGAGGATACTACCTTCATAGCGTAAATGTAGCTACATCCAAACAAGATATTGTAATCGATCGGGGAATCGATAACCTCAATGTCGATGAGGATAGTTTTCCCCTGAGTTCAATGGGGACATTTTGAAAGATCTCGTCAGGGGAGGATGGTCAACCCTCATAATCTCTCAAAGTGATGGCGGATGGTACTAGCGTAGGGGAGTCAATATTTTGACGTTCAATTTTGGACATGATGCATGTGGATTCACCTTCATCAATGATACATTGATGAACTGTGATGTTATGAATCTTGATTGGTATCTGGAAAGCTACCAAAGTGAGGAGACAAGGTTCCCCACTATCTAGATCAAATGTGATGAGTCTAGTATGAGCTGGGTAGACTTACCCCAAGGTGAAAAGTAAGGATTTTTGTTGAGTGGGACAGGTTTAGAGAACCTCCAATATAGACATGGTTGCAGGGGACTGTGCCAAGGCATCAAATAGACTGTAATTGTGTGTTTACCTAGCCTGAGGGTTGTTGACATTCCATCGTAACACAATGCAAGGAATACAAATGGGGGGTTTAGTGTTAGGGCTTGGAATCATCAAGGGTTCTCCAACTATAGTTGGATCTACTTCCAAAGTGGTGGGAGTAGATTTAGGGGGTGCATTGTATTGATGACCATGCGTTTGCAGAAGAATTTCTTCTTCACTAGTGAGGAGGATATTGCAATCCACTGGATTTCCAGGGTTTTGATATTGTTCCATTTGAGGTGGGGTAGGATGTATATCATGTTGGGTATTCATCACAGCTTCGTGTGGAATAGGGTTTTGCAACACATCTGGGGGTGTTTGTTGCAAATATTGTTCTGGGGCCTGCTGAGGGGCAAGCAATGCTAGAGGACGTGTCGTGTTCATGGAATATTTCATCTGTTTGAAGTCACAAATTTGGGGGAAATGGTGAGTGTAATGGCCATTCTCACTTCAAAGAGTGCAAGTGAAGTTTGTCCAAATATTTTTTTTCTTGTTCCTCCCTTGGCATCTATTGCTATTATCCCCTTGGGGGTTCTGGTTACCCTGATTCTAGTTTCCCCCAACAGGTTGGTTTTGTTGGGGGTTATTTTTCCTAGCTCCTGGGTTATTATTATTTCGATTTTTTCCTTTATTCTTGGCACTATTCAGCTGATGGGCCAAACTTTTCATATTCAACTGTTCAAAAGTATGAAATTTTTGAATGGGAGAGGTTTGAACAAAGTTAACACTGACGTGTGGTTGTCCATGTGGAGGAGAAACTGGTTCTGGAGGACCAGGAAATTGAAAATACAGATGGTTTTGTGTCAACGATCCATAGGAAGCATAGGAAGGTGAAGCATTTTCAGTAGTGCCCAGGTTATATGTTGAGGTAGAGGAGGAACTTGAACTTGGGTGAGAATCAGGGTGCATGATGGGTGTCAGAAAGGGTCCACTCATGGGTGGAGGCAGAACAATAGGATATGGTTGTTGGTAAAGGGGAGGAGGGTAATAATATGGCCCTCCATATATTGACAGATATTGCGGTGTGTCGTACATAGGTGGTGGTTATATGTATGGGTTGTGGTGTGTTGTGGTACTAATCAATCCATCCATCGCATGAGACATCTCAGGTTTGTCCTGGTCGAATGGTACGATTTTTCAGTGCATCATCTATTATTGGGTATAAGTAACCTGACTGAGCATAAATGAGGTCGTACTATTGAGCCTTGTTGATGGCTTCCTCTTTGGATTGGGGGAAGGTGGATGCCACATCTTTGGAAAGTATAGAGACGAGTGATTTTAGAAACCAATCGAGACATTGGTCTTTGGTGGTTTCTTCTTTACATAAACTATGTCGTTGATTCCATTCGTGAATGTGGATGGAAATGTGCATATTTGAGGTTTGTTTACACTCAGAGAGTAGTTCTAGACCAATATCATGACGAACTGGTAGTTGAAATAAGGCCAAGAATGCTTTGGCCAAGGATTCAAAAGTCACGTGGGACCTTGATTTTTCATCCACATACCATTTGGTTGATGGACCAATGAGTGTTCATTGAAATAAACTTAATTGGATAGAGTCATCCATGATTCTATTTGAAGAGAACCA
Source organism: Picea engelmannii (assembly GCA_009831015.1). Taxonomy (NCBI): domain Eukaryota; kingdom Viridiplantae; phylum Streptophyta; class Pinopsida; order Pinales; family Pinaceae; genus Picea; species Picea engelmannii. Next base: position 647,010 of record ML776656.1, on the reverse strand, counting down.
TAGGTGGAAGGTCATGGCATGGTTGGTGGGATCTTCCCCCAATTTTCCTTCAAATTTTGGAATATTTGAAGGTAGTTTGGTAGGCATATTGGGCCATGTGGGGTCATGCAATATAGGATCATTTGTGAGTTTACTCAAATTAGGAATGTTGAGGGATGCCAAATATGGCATCGGGGGTGGAGCTGGAGGATTAGTTCCAACCATGGTGTGAGCAGGTAGTGGGTCTGACCCTTGAGGGAGGTTTGGTAGGATTGTACTTTTCCCTTGAGAAGAATTTTTCCCCCTGCCTCCTTGAGAATGAGTGATATTGGATGGATGGCCTTAGGAAGTGGACCCAAGTAAGGTGGAACCAAGAAAAGTTGATCCCAGAATAGTGGCACTCACAAGGGTGTTAGATGGTTGAGTTGGTGAGTTGGAAAGACTAGGAACTATTCCTAGAATAGGAGGGAGGTTCTGCTAGCATATGGAATGAAGAGAATTCTATCGGTCCCCTATGATGTCGAGCTAGCAATGTGAATGTGTGAAAATGGCGATTAGAGAAATAAATGAACAAGAGGCTTGTATAATTTGGACCTTCACAATATAACTCACAATTGCATGTAATCAAATGAGCATCATACATCAATCAATTGTAAAAAAGCATACATGTGGGTAGGTGGATTTTGTCTACTCAGGAGAATAAACAAAAAAAATGATCATGTCCTAAAAAGACATATCGTCCTTCCTCTCAAATAGCACTCGAACTTCCAAGAGCACTCAACAGTGGGGTCTAAAGCCACCGGATGAGGAACTAGTGAAGGATGAAATAATCACTTATAATGAGGGGTAGAGGGTGCATATCTTTAAAGAGATAGTGGCATTTCCCAATATACACACAAAATATGATCAAGGTGCAATTGCAGCCCACAATTTCCACCTGGGTAGATGTCCTAAATTTGACCACTAGTTACCTTAGTCAAAGTGTCGCATTTAGATTTTTGGCCTCAAAAATGGGTCACAGGCTGGATCTCTTCCAAGAGTTGAGTGACTCAAGGGGTGACACACAAAAAAACTAGACCTTGTCCTTCAACCCTTCATGGGTGTCTCCCTACATTATGGTGTTTAGGAACACTTGACTTCAAGGATTTAAAACTTACCTATTTTTTTAACTTATAATGTTTGAAAATGTGAGAACTAGATAACGAGGGTTTATTTGTAAGCCTACCCCCGAGATCCTACCTAGACTAAAAAAATTTTTTTGGCACCTCCTATGGAGGGAAACTTAGTGAGTTTCTAGAAAGTTCTTAGAAGTGGTGGGTTGAGATATTGGGGGTGTGAACCAATCTCGTTAGAATTAAGTGGGTGTGGATAGCTTCTTCAAGAAATAGTGGGACATTTCAGAATTCCTTTGGAGAAAACCTACTTAAACCTCCACAATTCAAGATGGAAATTATCTGAGTGAGGCATGACTTTGTGTGTGATAAAGTGATAAAATGTGGCAAATTTTAATAAGTTATGTATAAATTTAGAACATGTGGACTCCTTGTGGTCCTTACAAATCTTGGTTACCTATCTTACTGTTGGTCACTATAATTGCTTAATTAATTTTAAACAACCAAGTGAAACATAAATTATCAACCCAGGGAAGTCTTTTGTTTCAAAGATAACCACGCACAGTATATGCTCAATTCCAAAAGAAACTTAGGGTTGTAGTAAAGAAATCTATACTAATTATACTTTCTTGAATGAACCAAAGCTCTGAATTAAATCACAGGAAAGTAACCTCCCTATTGCAATTCCTTAAAGATCAATCTAAGAATCCTCGATTACATTAAAATAACACTTGCAATGGGAAAGAACAACTATTCTGCAATCAGAGAACAAGACCCTTACTCTCAAACAGAGACTTCAGCATTAACACTCTTTTCATGAAAATGCAGAAAACAATTAACTCTATCTAAAAGAAAACAAAGGCACCTAGTTCCTTTCTTTCTGAGCAGGAGCCATGAGCCTTACTTCTGTTTTAGCACACTTGTGAGGTTGAGGTCTACAGAGAACAGGGCAGTCTGATTCCTTTCTTTCTGAGTAGGGATCTCTAACCCATTTTCTGGCTAACACCAAGGAAAGTCTACAAGGAATAGGATGTTTTGGTTCTTTCCTTTCTGAGTAGGAACCCTTAATCCAATCCCTGTCTAACACACTTGCAGAGGTAAATGAAACCTACAGAAGACAAGGTGTTGTAGTCCCTTTCTATCTGAGCAGGAACCCTTTAACTAAATCTCTGGCTAACACACTTGCAAAGGCAAAGGAAATCTACAGAAGACAAGGTGTTGTAGTCCCTTTCTGTTTGAGCAGGAACACTTTAACCAAATCTCTGGCTAGCACACTTGCAACGCAAAGGAAATCTACAGAAGACAAGGTGTTGTAGTCCCTTTTTGTCTGAGTAGGAACACTTTAACCAAATCTCTGGCTAGCACACATGCAACAGTAAATGAATTCTACAGAGGGTATGATGTTCCGATCCCTTTCTGTCTGAGTAGGGACCTTCAACCAATTCTCTGGTAGCCTCACAAAATCATCACACAAGATTGTTGATAAAAATAATTACAAATTCCATTCAATAACTAAGACAGAGTCAGTAGTGTTTCAGCAAAGCGAAATTCATTAAAACAGTGCTTCAACAAACGACAGTTAAACAAAACGTAAACAGAAATTATACTAACACACTTCTATCTAATGGGTGAATCTTGTGAAGAAGGTGGGCCCTCCCTTCTCACAAGATTCCCCTGAACGAAAAGCTAGAGACAGATACTCAAAGCAGTCTTATATTCATCTGTTGAAATACCACATTACAATTTGAAAGAATAGAATACATCTCGCTTCTCTGGAGTTACTTCAATGCATCAAAACTTGGATATCTCGAATGGTGATTTCCTCTTATTTAAAGAGGAAATCCCTTCGATAATAATTACAATGCATATCTGAGCCTTATCCTAAATCAGATCTTCTTTCTAAATCAGCATAGGATGTCCTATTCTTACGCAACCGAATGCTATTACAGGAGCTGAATAAGATATTTCTGTTACGACTGGTGTAACAGCTTCTTCTTCGTTGTTGTGGATGTTGTTTCAGCATCCCAATTCATGGGTTGTTTCAGCCATGTGAATTGCGCTCTGATTGTGTTGACCGCTAACTGTGTTGACCGCTGACTGTGGTGGCTTCCTCGTGTTTTAGCACCGTCGGTTCTTAGCAGTTTTCTCTGTGTTTCAGCATCTTGCGACCTTAGACTGTGTAGTAGCTCTGTGTTTCAGCATCTGCGACCTCGGACTGTGTGGCAGCCTCGTGTTTCAGCAACTTCAACCTCGAACTGTGTAGCAGTTTCGTGTTTCAGCATCAGTTCTGTGTTTCAGCAACGACGGCCTTGGATAGTTCTGTGTTTCAGCAATAGGGCTTGAATGCAAATCTGTAGCTTTGGACACTTATGCATTTCTAATCAATGGTTAAGTATGAGAGTGATGTAAAATATTATGCAAAACAGATTAAACATATAGTAATGAGAAGGGACGTTGTATACCTTTGAGATGATTGGGTAAAGTGATAGTATGAGTCTAAATGTAGGTGATCAAGAGTATAATGGTGGCAAAAAGTATAGGCAAAAAGGTACATTGTGTGGTCCTAACATCCCCCCCATCTCAAGGTGTTGCATGTCCTCAGGCAACTTACTCTGAATCAGAGTCTGGATACCGGCTCTGATCGTGTAAATTACTCAAGCAGTGACTCTGGGCGGTACTGTCTGTTGGCGTTTTGAACCCCTGGACCTGCTGTAGTCTTTTCCATGCTGTTGTCTCGACCTTCTGAGGCAATTTATAACTGACTTGATATGTTTCTATTAGCAGCCAGAGGAGGGGAAAGTAAAATTTGTACCCTATCCAGTTTTCGGCACAATGTCTAACACACTGGATGTAGCTAGGTACTCTTGAAATTGCTACTTCTAAGTTGGCCGGACCAAAATGATTGTGTTGTTGTCTCTTTTCTATGGATTGCTGCCAAAACAGGTTGTTGGCCTGGAGGGTAGGAATCTCTATGGCAGTGATGCTTTGCTGACATTCTTGGAGCACTACTAACTATAGCTATTGAACATGCTCATTCACCCCTGGTTTCTTTAAGACCTCATAATATTCTGAAATGAATCTGGCTGCCCTCTCTAGTTTTGGTCTAATCCAGAGGAGTTTATTGTCCTCATTGTGCTTGGCAGCCAAAAATTCACTCTGCCACAAAATTTGATGGTAAAGAAAAGAAGTGAATGCTCGAAGTTGAACATCTCCCACAAGAGGATTTATATTGAGCAGCTTGTTTTCGGGAGTAGCCTCATTATGGAAGTATGCTTCACATAAGAGGTGTTGATCCCTGGTGGAGGATGCTAGAAAAGTCTTGACAAAATATGTTGGTTGTATAACTTCATGGGATTTGCCTTCTATAATTGATTTAATCTAGAACCATGTGAGTCTCTCTATGAGAAATAAAGAATAGTTACAAGATGGTTTCCTTATGGCCATTAGTGTCTGCATCAAATCAAAGATCGGGACCAGTCTACCTTTTAAATCTTTGTTCTTCTTCTTGAGTTCACGAAATTCCTGGCGTATCAGGTCCAATGCTTCCCAATTTGAGAAGGTGTGATTCATCCAGGTTTGCCTGTGCACTTGCATATGTTGGGCCTGTTTCTCAGCATACTTCTTCTTCCATTTTTGTATCTCTGCATGCTCGTTCCACAGCTGAGTTTGTGTTTCAACATCTAAAGTAGTGGGATTCAGCAGGGTTTGAGTGGACTGTTCCCTGGAAGTGGAGAGATTGATTTGACTGGGAGGTGTAACTTCTTCCATGGGCACTATTTGCATAGCCTTGTTGACAACAGGAGGGACTTCTTTCTTGATCCTGGAGGGGCCTGTTGGTTCTTGTGTTGCAGCAGGTTCAGTCTTGATTTTTCTAGGGCCTGCTGGTTCTTGTGTTGCAGGAGGTTTGGTTTTGACTTCAAAAGGGGAAGGAGTGGGTGCTGCTCCTGGTAGTGGCACTTGAACCACCTTATACCCTGCCCGATAATAAATATATCCGCATTGGCAGCACATATATTCCTTGCATATTCTTTCTGTAGTTTGTTCTGCCAGGGTTGTTATACGGCTTAAGGTGTACGAACTGAGTTCATTTTCAAATTCTTCCCTGGATCTAGCTAATTCTTGCTGATATGCTTCCAATTGAGACTTTAAAAAGTTGTTTTCTTCCAAGACATCAGCCATTATTTGTTTGGATTGAGAGGTGACTGGTTCTTGTGTGGCAGTCATAGCCTCATGAGATGGTTCTTGTGGAGCAGCTACAGGAATGGCCACTGATGCTTGTCTTTTATCCTCCTGATGTAAGGAGAGTAGTGTTTCAGCACCCTCAACCTCTGATTCCTGAATCTCACTGTCAATATTAGTGGTCGGTTCTTGTGTTTCAACCACTGGGTGTTGTGTTGCAGCATTCGGGGTCTCAATTTCCTCACTTTCAAAATCAATGGCTGGTTCTTGTGTTTCAGCCGTTGGATGTTGTGTTGCATCATCCGGGGTCTCAATTTCCTCACTTTCAAAATCAGTGGCTGGTTCTTGTGTTTCAGCCACTGGATGTTGTGTTGTAGCATCTGGGGTCTCAATTTCCTGTAATTCAATACCAGTGGATGGTTCTTGTGTTTCAGCCACTGGATGGGTAGCTGGTTGTGTTTCAGCTACTTCAAAAAAAAATGATGTTTGGGCTTCTAATTCCTAAAACTCAATATCGGTGGATGGTTCTTGTGTTGCAGCCACCGAAGTCGGAATAGGCAAAGATCCCGAGATTGGGAAAGTTGGAGGTGGATGGGGTGTTAGTCGAATTTGTGGGGTGTCTAGAGTAGGGATCATAAAAGGTGGCCTCATTGAGGCTCTTGTCCACTTTTTTCATAAGAAGGATGGGAATGGGGCACTCTGTTTCCATTTTCGTGGGGGTCTGGTGGTAGGACATGGGATATTTTCTGGTTCAGAGTCATCAATTAGAATGTGAAGGGTGGAAGTAGAAGACTCTGGTACGGTATGTGATGATTCAGGTATGGTAGGGGGACTGGTTGGTCATGTGGGCGGGCTATGGGGTACTTCGGGGTCGTCTGGGGGGTTTTGTTGTTGCTTCTCTTGGGGAATTTCAGCAGCTGGTTGAGGGTTCCTGGGTGGGTTATTTAGTAGACGGTGTTGTTCAAAACCCCTATTGATGAGTAATTGAACAAGACGGTGATGGGTAAGTGACAGGGTTGGATCTTTTGCCTTCCGACAGTAATGTGCCATGTTCTTTAAGCAGCCCAACAAATAATATGGAATATTGATCCGTCTGTTGTGCCTTAAATGAGAAAGTAGGAGAAAGTCGTGCTGATACACTACCTAATATCAAGCTTCGTAGGTCAGGTAATGCTCGATAAATCTGGTGACTTCCGACCATGGTGGTGGTAATGAGTTGAGCTGAACACCCCTTCCTTTCAGTATAATACGTTCCTCGGGCAAGAAGAAATTCTGCTGAATAGTCCCAATGATGTGTTTTTTGCTGAACGTATGTTTGTCATTCATGGGGAGGTCTGAGACCTCTGCTATGCCTTCCTCTGTTACTGGTATTCTCACCCCTTCAACGACAGAGTGGTCCTCCTGGAGATTTTGAGCGAACTGTAGGACCTGTTGTTCATTGTAAGCTTAAAGTTTGTGGAAGTAATTGAGCCACCCTGCCTGCTGGAAGATTTCATATGTTGTTGGGTAGTGTTCCAGCAGTACTGTAGTGGCGGGCTCATTTCGTATGATATATCCTCCCATGGCTACCGGCTTGGTAAGATACAACGTCGAGAGTTTGTGTATCAGCTTCTGCAGAGTAAGTTTTCTGAGCGACATCATGCATGAATAGTGGTTATATGCGTGAAAGGGTGGTGAATTAAAGATGACGGCGGTGAAATCAGGTGTAATGATGATATCGCGGATTTGATGCGTACTTCCCCTCCCGTCAAGTGTGGTTAGTACCAATTGTACTTGAATGGTCATAATGACATAGGATTTTTCTCATTAACTACAGTCTAACTGAATTACACAATATTTACATACCTCGCCTTACCATTTGGTTTGTTCGGCCAACCAGATATCATGCTTGTTCGTGGTGATGTTGTTGTGGCGGAGATCGTCGAGGGTTTTCCGACTAGGAGGACGAACTATAATCTGATGGCGTAGAGTCCTGTTAACGGACGGTGGTGAGAGACTGGTGTTTCAGCAATAGAGAAGAACGAAACAATTGTTGTATATGAAGAACTGCTGATGATTGGTGTTTTCAGTATCGAAAGAAAATGAAAAAGTGCTGAACAGTGGTGTTTCAGCATCGTGAATGAATGATGAAGGGTTGCTGGCAAATGGTGTTTCAGCAACGGAAAGAGGCAAAACAATTGTTGGACGGAATTGTTTCGTCGATGATGGAGGGTGAGAAAAATGAAGGGTTGATGATAATGGTGTTTCAGCAACAGAGAAGAACGTCGAAACAAGTGTTGGACGGAGTTGTTTCGGCAATGAAAATAGTGAGAAAATGGTGGGCTGGAGTGTTTTGGGGGTGGGAAGAAATGAAAAATGTTGAACAGTGGTGTTTCAGCATCGGTAAAAATGATGAAAGGTTGCTGGTAACGGTGTTTCAACAACGGAAAGGGAAAAAATGAAAATTTGCTGGTAGTGGTGTTTCAGCAACAGAAGGGAGGAAGGTGAAACAAGTGCTGGACGAAGTTGTTTCGGTAATGAAAAATGATGAGGAAACGGCGGACTGGAGTGTTTTTGTAAATGGGAAGAAATGAAAAGTGTTGAACAATGGTGTTTCAGCATCGGGAAGAAAGTCACCAGTGTTCATCAGCGGTGTTTCAGCATCGTGAAAATCAGCAGTGTTGCACAGCGGTGTTTCAGCATCGTGAAAATCAGCAGTGCTGCACAGCGGTGTTTCAGCATCATGAAAGCTTGTCTCTTTGAAGAAAAATCGGCCTCTCCTGTGCTTTGATCGGGATCCTGCAAAAATCGACTGTAGGATGATATTTCTTGACAGGGATTATTAGTAAATGAAATCTAATCTAATATAATCTAATACTAAAGGAAATCTTTAAAAGAATTAATTGTTACTAGGGGTAGAAACCCCCTCAACGAAAAGAAAATGAGCGTCTGCCATGCATGTAGCCTTAAAATCTTCTTTAGAAATAGGTTTCTGGTATAGACGGAGCCGATGACCATTTACAAGTAACGGAGTTCTGGAGTCATCGATTGTAAGGAGGCTTATTGTTCCATTAGGAAAAACTGTGTCTACTTTGTAAGGTCCTAACCATCTTGTGCGCAGTTTCCCTTGAAATTCTTTGAATCGGGAATCGTACAGTAGAGTCCAATTACCTTTCTGGAACTGCTTGTTCTTGATATTTTTGTCATGCCATTATGATCTTTGTTGTTGAATTACAGTTGTTTGTTGAATGGCATCTAGTCTTTTCTCCTCTAGTTCATTAAGCTGCTGCAACCTGGCTGTCTATGCATCGGTTAGATCAAGGTTGGTAGCTAAAGCAGTCCTTAAGGTTTTGTATTTCAAATTCCACAGGAAAGACAACACTCTTTCCATAGACAAGTTCATAGGGAGAAAACTCTGTAGTATTTCTCCAGGTAGTTCTGTAGGCCCATAATTCTTCAAGGAGTCTGTTGGACCAATCCTTTCTACTTTCTTTCACCGTTTTTGTGAGAATGGCTTCTATTACTTTGTTTGTGCTTTCCACCTGTCCATTGGCTTGGGGGTGGTATGCTGTAGTCATTCTCTATTGAATATGATATTTCTGAAGGGTGGCTTTGAACCCATGAGAAGAGAAAGGAGGTCC
>ML776656.1:621107-633905 GCA_009831015.1 Picea engelmannii | reverse complement strand
ATGCTCAATTCCAAAAGCAACTTAGTGTTGTAGTAAAGAAATCTATACTAATTATACTTGCTTGAATGAACCAAAGCTCTGAATTAAATCACAGGAAAGTAACCTCCCTATTGCAATTCCTTAAAGATCAATCTAAGAATCCTCGATTACATTAAAATAACACTTGCAATGGGAAATAACAACTATTCTGCAATCAGAGAACAGGACCCTTACTGTCAAACAAAGACTTCAACATTAACACTCTTTTCATGAAAATGCAGAAAACAATTAACTCTATCTAACAGAAAACAAAGACACCTAGTTCCTTTCTTTCTGAGCAGGAGCCATGAGCCTTATTTCTGTTTTAGCACACTTGTGAGGTTGAGGTCTACAGAGAACAGGGTAGTCTGATTCCTTTCTTTCTGAGCAGGGATCTCTAACCCAGTTTCTGGCTAACACCAAGGAAAGTCTACAGAGAACAGGATGTTTTGGTTCTTTCCTTTCTGAGTAGGAACCATTAATCCAATCCCTGGCTAACACACTTGCAGAGGTAAATGAAACCTACAGAAGAAAAGGTGTTGTAGTCCCTTTCTTTCTGAGCAGGAACCCTTTAACCAAATCTCTAGCTAGCACACTTGCAAAGGCAAAGGAAATCTACAGAAGACAAGGTGTTGTAGACCCTTTCTGTCTGAGCAGGAACACTTTAACCAAATCTCTGGCTAGCACACTTGCAAAGGAAAAGGAAATATACAGAAGACAAGGTGTTGTAGTCCCTTTCTGTCTGAGCAGGAACACTTTAACCAAATCTCTGGCTAGCACACATGCAACAGTAAATGAATTTTATAGAGGGTATGATGTTTCGATCCCTTTCTGTCTGAGTAGGGACCTTTAACCAATTCTCTGCTAGCCTCACAAAATCATCACACAAGATTGCTGATAAAAAGAATTACAAATTCCATTCAATAACTAAGACAGAGTCAGTAGTGTTTCAGCAAAGCGGAATTCATTAAAACAGTGTTTCATCAAACGACAGTTAAACCAAACGTAAAAAGAAATTATACTAACACACTTCTATATAATGGGTGAATCTTGTGAAGAAGATGGGCCCTCCCTTCTCACAAGATTTCCCTGGATGAAAAGCTAGAGATGGATACTCAAAGCAGTCTTATATTCATCTGTCGAAATACCACATTACAATTTGAAAGAATAGAATACGTCCCGCTTCTCTGGAGTTACTTCAATGCATCAAAACTTGGATATCTCGAATGGTGATTTCCTCTGATTTAAAGAGGAAATCCCTTTGATAATAATTACAATGCATATCTGAGCCTTATCCTAAATCATATCTTCTTTCTAAATCAACATAGGATGTCCTATTCTTACGCAACCGAATGCTATTACAGGAGCTGAATAAGATATTGTTGTTACGGCTGGTGTAACAGCTTCTTCTTTGTTGTTGTGGATGTTGTTTTAGCATCGCAATTCACGGGCTCTTTCAGCCATGTGAATTACGCTCTGACTGTGTTGACCGCTGACTGTGTCGGCTTCCTCGTGTTTCAGCACTGTTGGTTCTTAGCGGTTTTCTCTATGTTTCAGCATCTTGCGACCTTAGACTATGTAGCAGCTCCGTGTTTCAGCATCTGCGACCTCGGACTGTGTGGCAGCTCCATGTTTTAGCAAATTCAACCTCGGACTGTGTAGCAGTTCCGTGTTTCGGCATCAGTTCTGTGTTTCAGCAACGACGGCCTTGGAAAGTTCTGTGTTTCAGCAATAGGCCTTGAATGCAAATCTGCAGCTTTGGACACTTATGCATTTCTAATCAATGGTTAAGTACGAGAGTGATGTAAAATATTATGCAAAATAGATTAAACATATAGTAATGAGAAGGGACATTGTATACCTTTGAGATGATCGGGTAAAGTGATAGTATGAGTCTAAATGTAGGTGATCAAGAGTATAATGGTGGCAAAAAGTATAGGCAAAAAGGTACATTGTGTGGTCCTAACACTTACTAGATGTCATTGGTACAACCTTACGGAATTTTAAAATACCTAAATAACTATCATGTGGACATATGGGTCCTTACCAATCCTTTAAAATCCCTAATGTGGCTTACAATAAGAAAGCTTCAAAAAACTATCCTAGATTGTAAGCATGTGGGCATGTATGGGCTCGTTACTTTGGTCTTTAAACTCTCCTAGTGATGTAAACTAAGAAAGTAATTCTCAAGAAACTACCCTAGGTTTTCAACATGTGGGAATGTATGGGCCCTTACAAATTTAAGATGATTTCAAAAAGAAACTAAGAGGAGCCCAATGGGGGATTTGTCCTCCCCTAAATATTTTGTTAAGGGAGATGAAATGTCCTCTTAACCACCCTTTTGATTCTCAATATTTCTCTATGGTGTGAGATAAGAGCATACTCAATGGTTAAAGTTGATTTCTGGTCCCAATATAAGTGTTTTCATATGTGATAGTAAAGAATCTCAACTTAAATTTTACAAATAAAACAAGCCATCCATGTGGAAACCAAAAGAAAAAGAGGAGAAGTATGGTTATTTTTACCCCCTAAGCACCCATGTTTGACTAACCTTTCATGTGGGAAATGAATCTAAGTTGAGTGAATTTACAAATTGCATGAAAGCAAGATTTTGAAGGCTAGGGGCCTCCAAATCGTCACAAAAACTCTTACAATTTTGAAACTCTCGAGAGATGCGCGAGTTACAGTTATGACAGAGGCATAGTGGGTGCACAATGTGTAGAGAAAAAAAGAAGTTTTGGCACACAATATGCAGAGAAAAGAGGCCTTTAGGGTGCATAGTGCACTGAGTGCACGTCTGTGGGCTGAAATACCCGAGCACATTTTAATATATGTCAGGGGGTTGCGGGGAGGAGTTTAAGTGAAATTCTCCTCCTCCAGCTCCAAACTTGGATCTTGGAAGTTAAGGCTAGGCCGATTTTGGTACCTGAAAGACAAATGGGTCAAAAAGAAGTTCTCTCAAAGCCAAAATAGGGATAAAATTGATACCTTATCCCTAGTATGGTCGCCAATTTGTTGTGTCAGTTTCATCACTTGGGTGAGAAAAACAAGTGCACTTGCATATCTAGTTTTCTAGCATGTTTACATACAGGTGTTCTCGTCATTGATGGCAAGATCAGAGTATGAAACAATGGAAAACTAGGGACTTCGTAAGCTCAGGAGGATAAGTGAACAGGTGCACACAGAATGCAAGAGTGTGCTTGATCATTTGCTGGCAAACAGGAAGGCAGGGAAGATCAGGGACAAAATTGATTCGACTCCATTTTGTAGTTTCGAATACCGAGAGGTGGAAATGTCGAAACACTTCACCACAGGACTCCTGGAATCACGAAATGTCAAAGACCACATACCGGATGTTTAGATATTTGGATTTGGATATGTTAAGGACTCTCATGATAGGAATCCCAAAGTTGCGATGTGAAAAAAGTTGAAAAGTTGAGCAGACTCCATTTTGGAGTTTCATAGACCGGGAGGTGGAGTTGTCAAGAACTCTCACGTCAAGAATGTCGAAATCACGATGTGCAAAATCACAAAGAGATCTAGACCATCAAATAATTTAGAATGTGAACCATTGATCTAAATCTATTTTGGAGCTTTGGATACTGGGAGTTGGAAGAGTCAAGTGACGAGACTCTTCATCACGAGAGTCCCAAAGTGGCAAAATGCGAAACATCAAAATTCTAAATCAGGCACAAGGAAGGCCTGTGAAGTGTCGAATTCATCACAAGCTCTAGACCATTGGTTCCATAGGACACATGATGACAAATTGTCATTTTGTTGACTGCAAAGTCAAAGGAACAGGGTTCCCTAACCTCTTGAACTCGCAACAAGAATTTGCAACATGCAAAATTGCGAAAGGCCGAAATGCGAAATGTCGAAATGATCAGTGCTAGTGCAACCAATATCCATTTAGGAGCTTCAGATACTAGGACATGGAGCATCAAGAAATCATCGCCATAGGAATTCCAAAGTGCCAAAAAGAAAAATTGCAAAAGAACTATATGGATAAGTGCTCGGTCACCTCTCATAGTAACATGGTCGAAGAGTTGTAGAGAAAAGATTGAAGCGGCAAGCTCCTTTTTCATAGTTTCAGAGATCACGACTTGGAGAGTAGAGATGCCACACAACAGTATTGTCAAAATGTCGAAATGAGAAACATGTTTTGGCTCAGCCTGTGGTCACAACCATTGGTCACATCGAAGGAAGAAGGAGGAAGGAGTTAGTGCAAACAAGCTCCATTTCAGAGTTTCGGGGATCGGGACATGGAGAGTAATGAAATTTTTACCACGAGGATCCTGAAATGATGAAGTGTGAAATGGTGAAATGAACGAAAGACTCAATGAAGTCAATTCAACAATGCAGATGAATTTGAATAATATCGGAGGGCTATTTTTTCACTTCACAGTGTAACTGCTAGAAACAAATGATGGTTTCTACCAGAGGATGAGCTCGTCTATGATAGAGAAGATGAAATGTCTCAACTACCAGAGAAGCTGAGGAATCTCAATAGAACACCCAGTGATGATGGATGCATGTGTGAAACTGCTAGAGAAGATGAAGAGTTACCATGATGATCAGGTAGAGCACTCACAATGAGCATGAGATGAAAAACACAGAGAGACAACATGGTACGCAGGAGATGGGACAGTTGTGGAGGAGTGAAGTGGACAAAACACAATGATGTGGAGGTTTTTGGTGGGAGAGGATGCAAGAACAAGAAGTAGATTGCATGCACAAGGTGCACAAAGACTGTAAGAATGTTGAAAAAAGAAGAAATGGGGGTTGTTGTTGAGTGTGATTGAGGTGTGAAGAAGGAGGTAGAGCGTAGCAGCATAAATGCATAGAAGGGGAATGGTGCATCGAAGGGAATTGGCACAGAGAGAATAAAAGGAAAAAGAGAATAAAGCAAAAGGAGTGAGTAGAAGACACTGATGCAGACAGAGCAGTGCAGTGTACCAGAACAATGATGAGACCAGTAAGCTATTGGAGAAATTTATATCATTGTAATAAGTCTTAAGAGTAAAGATTTATATTTCAGGGTGGTAGGGTGGTGCAAGGGAGAATTGTTGTTCTATGTTATACAAGTCAGTTCTTGTGTGATTGGAAGTTGGTGCTTCCATCCAGTTGGTGTTGGAACACTTAGGGAGTTGGTGCTTCCTTCTAGTGGGTGATAGAGAAACCAGGAAGTTGTTTCTTCCTTCTAGTAGGTGCTAGAGAAAATAGAGAGTTGGTGCTCTCAACAAGTTGCAGCTTACAATACAGAGGTTGTAGCCTCACAATGAGTTGGAGCTCATATGTATGATAATGTACAGAATGTAAATATTACTTATCATATAAAGAAGAAGAGGTTTTTACCCTTTATGGGTTTCCTCAGGAAATATTTGTCTCTGTATATTTCATATGTGACAATGATGATGAATGTTCTATTGCTTAATTCCCTGCATTATTGTTATTTTCATTAAGTGCTCTACAAAGAATTTAAAATAAGCATAATTGTTTAAGCGCGATAACAACTGATTCACCCCCCCGCCCTCTCAGTTTTCCAACAATCGGTATCAGAGCTAGCCCCCTTTTATCTAAGGGTATATCCTAGAGCTTAAACATGTCAAGACATGAAGGAAATTCAACCAATAATGCCCCTCTATTCAATGGAACAAACTTTTCCTTCTAGAAGGTTAGAATGAGAACTTACATAATGGATTTAGGTGGAGATGTCTAGGATGTGGTAGATATTGGTTATGTAAAGCTAGTTGTACTAGATAATAAGGCTGACAAGCTAGAATTTAGCTTCAATGCTAAGGCTATGAATACTATCTTGAGTGGGCTTGGAGAAGAAGAATTCATAAAAGTTATGCACCTAAGAATTGCCAAAGAAATGTGGGACAAACTCATTAGCATTTATGAAGGTAATGAGAAGGTAAAGGATACCAAGATTCAAATCTATAGAGTGTAGTTTGAACAATTGAAGATGAAAGAAGATGAAATTGTTGGAAAATACTTTCTGAGAGTTGAAGAACTAGTAAATGCAATGAAATCACTTGGTGAAAAAATTGAGGAACTTGCATTAGCTCAGAAAAAATTGAGATCTCTACCAGATAGGTTCAAGCCGAAGGTTTCTGCTATAGAAGAACTTAATGATCTAAAAAACTTGGAGTTTGATCAACTTCTAGGAACATTGACTGCATATGAAATGAGAATAGGTGAAGATAAAACCACCTCCATAGAAGCATCATTTAAAGCAGACAAGAATGAGGATTCTGAGCCTGGTGAAATTGAAGAAAAATTTGTGAAGAGACTGAAGAAGGGATCAAGAAAATACAAAGGTAAAATGCCTTTCAAATGTTTCAACTATGGTAAGATAGGTCATTTTGCAAATAAATGTCCTCACAAAGGAAAGGATCATACATGTGATGACGAGGAGAAGCAAAAACACAAAAAATTATTTAAAGAGAATAATTTTAAGAAGAAAATTCTTTGTGTAAACAATGATGATGATCCTTTAGATGAAGAAGACAATGACTCCTCTATTGAAGATAAACTAAATGAATTCATACTTATGTCCAAAGAGGATTATGATAATAAAAGAATAGGAAGTGAGGCTAATGAAGAAGAAGTTGTGGTTGATATGGAAGGAGAACTGATCAGTGCACTGGAAGAGATTGACAGACTCATAATTAAGAACAAAAAACAAAAACAATTGTTGATATAGTTCATAAAAGATAGTAAACAACCTAATGAAGACTTTGCCCTGCTAAAACTAAAATTAGAAGAGGCAAATAAAATCGAGGACATTCTGAAACAATAGTTATTAGAAAGGAAGGCAAGATGTAAAGCTCTGGAAGAAGAAGTAGTGAAAACTAGGAAAGAGTTGGAGAAGTTTCAAGCCTTGTATCATAAGAATCTGTCAAGTATCAAAGCCTCAGAAGGATTATCCACCATTCTGAATCAGCAAAGGAATCCAAAGGTAAAAACTATTCTAGGTTATGAAGAGGGATCAAGTAGTGGTAAGCCAAGAAATGAAGAACGCATCAAGTTTGTCATATCTACAACCAATGATAGCAACAAACATGTAGAAACAAAGGAAGACCACTTAATCAAACTAAAAAATCTTGAGGCAGTAAAAGATCTTCTGAGAATATCAAAGACCCAAGATTCAATGTGTAAATCTTGCCAAGTAGGAAAGCTAACCAGGACACAGTTTAATTCCAAGAGCTTTAATTCAATAGAGAAAAAACTCTAGCTAGTTCATATGGATTTACGTGAACCATCAATACATGAAGCCACATGGAAAGAAAACTACTTGATGTTGATTATTGATGATTACTCTAGACTTACTTGGGATGCCTTTCTCAAGGAAAAAGATGAATCTTTTGAGAAGTTTAAAATATTTAAGGCTTTAACTGAGACTCAAATAGGCAAGATGTTAAAAGCAGTAAGATCAGACCGAGGAGGAGAGTTTATGTCAAGTGACTTCAAGGAATTCTGTGATAAGCATGGGATCAAGAGAGAAAACACCATCCAAACAACTCCACAACAAAATAGAGTAATTGAGAGGCAAAACAGAACAGTGCAGGAAATGGCCATGTCAATGATGAATGAGAAGAAAATTGGTCAAACCTACTGGGTGGAAGAAATACACGTAGTAGTCCATGTTCTTAACAAATCCCACCTAAGACCACAAAGTGACAAGACACCTTATGAACTGTGGTATGGGAGACCTACTTCAATTAAACACTTCAAAGTCTTTTGGAGTAAATGTTACATAAATAATAATGATGAGAACCTTGGAAAATATGATGACAGGGCTGATGAAGGTATCTTGACATAAAAGGTTTAAAGTATATCAAATGGATGTCAAGTCAGCTTTTCTAAATGGATATTTAAATGAAGAAGTCTATATGGAACAACCAGAGGGTTTCGAATTGTCTGATGACCCTGACTTAGTATGCAAGCTGAAGAAATATTTATATGGGTTAAAACAAGCCCCTTGTGCTTGGTATCATAGACTGGATACGTATCTCAAAGACAAAGGGTTCAAGAGAGGAACAATTGAAAACAATCTATATATCAAAATTGAGTATAATGATTTGCTCATCGTTTTAGTCTATGTAGATGACATCATCTTCAGATGTAATAAGGATTCATTGGTAAAATGGTTTTCTTCTACCATGGAGAATGAGTTTGAAATGTCTATGATAGATGAACTATCATTTTTCCTTGGTCTACAAATTACTCAAAGGCCTGAAGGGATGTTCATTTCTCAAGAAAAATATCTAAGAGAAATGTTGAAAAGGTTTCAAATGGAATATTCTAAACCTGTGGGTACACCTATGGTTACTGGATGCAAATTAAGCAAGGATGATGACTCACCTGATGTTGTGAGTCATCATCCTTGCTTAATACATTCCACATAACAAATTGCAAACATATTTACTAAACCCCTAGCTAAGACATCATTTCAATATCTCTAACAGAAGTTGGGTGTCATCCCATCTCAAACCTAAGAGAGTCCATTCTGTTAGGGGGAGTTTTGTATTGATTGAATATCTGATACCTCCCAAAATTACTCTTAGGGGTAGAATGTTTTCTTTGACATTTATGTCAAAGGGGGAGAAAAGGAGTGGTGTCGATGGTCTGGACCGGATGCTACAGTTGGATGTCCAAACGGTTTAGCGCACTCATTCAGGGTTTCCATCAATGCCAAGGGGGAATATTGTTGGCATGTTTACAGACAGGGGTGCTTGTCATTGATGGAAAGATCAAAGTATGCAGCAATGGAAAAACAAGGACTTCGTATGCTCAGGAGGATAAGTGCAGAGGTGCACGCAGAGTGTAAGAGTGTTCTTGATCATTTGATGGAAAACAGGTAGGCAAGGAAGATCGGGGAAAAAATTGATCTGACTCCATTTCAGAGTTTTAGATACTGGGAGGTGGAAGTGTCAAAACACTTCACCACAGGAGTCCTGGAATCACAAAATGTCAAAGACTCCATACCAGAGGTTTGGATACTGGGAGTTGGAGATGTCAAGGACTCTCATGACAGGAATCCCAAAGTTGTGAAGTGCGAAAAGCCGAAAAGTTGAGCTGACTCCATTTCAGAGTTTCGCAGACCGGGAGGTGGAGTTGTCAAGAAATCTCACGTCAAGAATGCCAAAATCGCGATGTGTTAAAGAACGAAGAGATTTGGACCGTTGAATCATTTAGAATGTCGACCGTTGATCCAACTCCATTTTAGAGCTTCTAATACTAGGAGTTGGAAGAGTCAAGTGACGAGACTCTTCATCACAAGAGTCCCGAAGTGGCAAAATGTGAAATGCCAAAATCCCGAATTAGGCACAAGGAAGGCCCATGAAGTGTCAAATTCAAGAAAAGATATAGATCGTTGGGTCCATAGGACATGTGATGAAAGATCGTCATTTTACCGACTGCAAAGTCAAAGGAATGGGGTTCCCTAACCTCTTAAACTCGCAACAGGAATTCACGACATGCAAAATCGCAAAAGGCCGAAATTCGAAATGCCAAAATGATCGGAGCTAGTGAAACCAAGATCCATTTCTGAGCTTTGGATACCGGGACATGGAGCATCAAGAAATCATCGCCATAGGAACATCGAAGTGTCGAAAAGAGAAATCATGAAAGCACTATATGGATAAGCGCTCAGTCACCTCTCGTAGTCACATGGTCGAAGAGCTGTAGAGAAAATATTGAAGCGATAAGCTCCTTTTTCAGAGTTTCAGAGATCGCAACTTGGATATTCAAGATGCCACACAATAGGATTATTGAAATTTTGAAATGTGAAACACATTTTGGCTCAGCCTGCGGTCACAACCATTGTTCAAATCAGCAGAAGATGGAGGAAGGAGCTAGTGAAAACAAGCTCCATTTCGGAATTTCGGGGATCGGTACATGGAGAGTAATGAAATATTTACCATGGGGATATTGAAATGCCAAAGTGAAAAATGGAAAAATGAACGCAAGATTCAATGAAGTCAATTCAACGGTGCAGATGAATTTGAATAAGATCGGAGGGCTACTGTTGCACTTTATAGTGTAACTACTAGAAACAAATGACAGTTTCTGCTAGAGGATGAGCTCATATATGACAAAGAAGATGAAGAGTCTCAACTACTAGAGAAGTTGAGGAATCTCGATAGAACATCCAGTGATTATGGATGCGTGTGTGAAATCGCCAGAGAAGCTGAAGAGTTACCATGGTGATCAAGCAGAGAACTCACAATGAGTAGGAGATGCAGAACATAGAGAGACAACATGGCACACAAGATATGGGATAGTTTTGGAGGAGTGAAGTGGAGAAAACACCCCAATGTGGAGGTTTTTGGTGGGAGAGGATGCAAGAGAAAGAAGAAGATTTCATGCACAAGGTGCACAAAGACTATAAGAATGTTGAACAAAGAAGAAATGGGGGTTGTTGTTGAGTGTGATTGAGGTGTGAAGAAGGAGGTAGAGTGCAGCAAAAGAAATGCATAGAAGGGGAATGGTGCATCGAAGGGACTTGGCGTAGAGAGCATAAAAGGAAAAAGAACAGAAAGCACAAGGAGTAAGCAGAAGACATTGACACAGATAGAGCAGTGCAGTGTACCATAATAGTGATGAGATCAGTAAGCCATTGAAGAACTTTATATCGTTGTAATAATTATTAATAGAAAAGATTTATATTTCAGGGTGGTAGGGTGGTGCAAGGGAGAATTGTTGTTCTTTGTTATACAGGTTGGTTCTTGTGTGACTAGAAGTTGGTTCTTCCATCCAGTTGATGCTGGAACACTTGGGGAGTTGGTGCTTCCTTCTAGTGGGTGCTAGAGAAACCAGGGAGTTGGTGCTTCCTTCTAGTAGGTGCTAGAGAAAACAGAGAGTTGGTGCTCTCAGCAAGTTGTAGCTTGCAATACAGTGGTTGTAGCCTCACAATGAGTTGGAGATCATATGTATGATAATGTATAGAATGTCAAGATTACTTATCATATAAAGAAGAAGAGGTTTTTACCCTTTATGGGTTTCCTCAAGAAATATTTGTCTCTGTATATTTCATATGTAACAATGATGTTGAATGTTCTATTTCTTACTTCCCTGCAATATTGTGATTGTCATTAAGTGCTCTACAAAGAATTTAAAATAATCATAATTTTTTAAGCACGGTAACAACTGATTCACCCCCCCCCTCTCAGTTGTCCAACATAGTTGAGTCTACTAGACAAGACAGAGGTTAGTGCATGAGTTAAAAAATCCAAGCGCATGAAATAAACAATTAAATAAACTAAAAACAACTAAGGAAATAAAACTATAATGCATAAGAAACTTTGAACCAAAAACAATCAACCAAACGACCAAGATTATGCCACCAATGGATAACTATATTAGTTGGAAAAAATCCATCGAGAAAGGAGGACTTATGGGTCCCCTCTTCCTCCTTGGGATGGCTCTTGAGTTCCCTAATGGACATTTATTTTTACAATGGTAAAAAAGAAAGAAAATGATGAATAAATAAATGCCTATTCCCTTAAGAGGTGAGTGGAATGGCCTGTTGGAATGTTGTTAGAATGCTCCAAGTAGAAAACAGGATTCTCAAGGGAGGATTGAGGTAGCATAACAATACTATGAAATTATTAAATTTTTAGTGAACCCATGGCTTCCATTTATAGCATGTCTTCAAGGAATTATTCAACTGGTTCTTGGTTTGAACAAAGGTCCCTTTAAGACACCCTTTGGTCCTTGACCAACCCCCCATTTGGATTCAACTAAGATCTGAGGGTTAAATGAAGTTGGGAGCAGGTCCATAAGTGGTTGAGGGGCCGACAAGAACCATAAATGAGTCATTCATAGGAGTGCATGGATTTTATCGTACACAAATGTGTATATGTCACATTGTGTGTTCTATGGGCTTATTTGGCGCATGCACTATGCATACACTTCCTTTAGTAAGTTAGCACATGCTAATTTTTTTTCAGTTGTATAGTTTTTGTCTCTTGGAAATACATTTTTGGTTGTGTAGGTGAACTAATGGTTGTTTGTAAGTGCTGTATTTCCATAACCATTTGCATGCAATGTTGAAGACAAAATTTTAGAGATAACAACAAGGTTTTCTTGTGATCCCATATCAAAAAGAGTATCTGTCATGTTAGGTTTTGAAATTACCCTTATGTGGAAAATATCTATCCTTTATTTTTCATGTTGAGTTTCATTGACGGGAATATTTGAAGAACTAGTACTTGCAACAGAATTCTTACCTTGTAAACCCATGGCTGTGATCTTTATTTCATCTTTCGAATCAGATCCAAACTCTTGTTGTACAGTTGCAACAATGTTTGGCTTCACTTTGTTGTTGAACTTTTTGCAACTCTTTTCAAAATGAAGTTTCCAATGCTAGTCTTCATCATGGCCATCCTGTAACAACCCTCCTAGCTAAGGACATCTACTCAGTCAACCGGTGAATTTTTTTTTTTTTGTTAAAGTGTGTGTGCGTGTGTAGAAGAAACAACCCCCTTGACTCTACGTCAACACTCGAACCAACATGACGCAAGTAAGACGAACTCAATCAAGACGACTCAACATATCATAGCGACAATAAGAAGCAAATTCCCCCGAACATAGGGCGGGCAACTAACGGCTGTAGGTAGAAACAGACATCAGGTGTTAAGGTCCTAACCCGCACATAGTTAGATTAATGTATTCGGATGTAATAAAGGTCAATATTAATAAGACCTTTCAATAAAATAGAATAAGGCGGATGTAAGAAGACCTAATAGAAGCTTCCGCTTCTAGAAGGAT
>ML776656.1:604761-615368 GCA_009831015.1 Picea engelmannii | reverse complement strand
ATCACAATTCAACCTCATCCTAACATTCAATTAGGCCAATAACAATATTGCGATCTAACATTATTACCATATTGTAGTAACTTTACAAAATAAGAGCAGTGCAAATTAAACATCGTCACTAGTATTTCCATTTATACAATATTACATCGCAATTCGACATCATCATAAACATTTAAATTAAGCCAACAATAACATTGCAATCTAAACATTATGGCCATATTGTAATAACCTTACAAAATAATAGCAGTGCAAATTAAACATCGTCACTTCAACCAACATTAACATTTCAACTAATATTCCTATCGCAATTAAACCATTACCTATCATTACAATTCTATCAACATTAACATTCCATTAATAATATTACTATTACTTTGAAACAATGATTTATCTTTTCCATTCTACCAAAAGTAACCTTCCAAAAATATTACCAATGCATTAACTATAACTTATCATTGCAATTCTGCCGCATAACATTTTAATTAAATAACATTGACATTCAATTAAATAATATTAATATTGCAGTTACACTATTACTTATCATTTTAATTCTACCAACATTAACATTCAATTAAGAATATTACTATTTGCAATTAAGCTACTACCTATCATAGCAATTCTATCAACATTAACATTCCATTAATAAGATTACTATTTCTTTTAAACGATGATTTATATTTGCCATTCTACCCAAAAGTAACCTTCCATTAAAATATTACTATTGCATTTAACTATAACTTATCATGGAAATTCTGTCGATATTATTAGTCAATTAATAATATTATTATGATAATTTTACTATTACATTTTAATAATTAGTCATTAAAAATGTTACTATTCCATTAAAAATATTACTATTACATTATTAGTCAATTATTAATATTTCTATTACATTTAAATAATCAGTCATTAAAAATATTACTATTCCATTAAAAATATTACTATTACATTATCAATCAATTAATAATATTAGTATCATTGCGATTCGGCTTGTATTAACATTTTCATTAAATAATCTTAACACTGCAACTCATACATACTTACATTGCCCTCCACTAGTATCGACATTTCTGTTAATGATTAAATTAAGAGGTATTTATATTGCAACCACAAGTGCCAGCGTAATTAAAACATTAATGGTCCCAAGACCTAAACTGTGGTAGAGCCAATATTGAAATTAAAATCGCATTAACTGGCAGGTAATTCAACCAGCACCATAACCCCAGGAATTCAACGAAGATAAACCCATGCTTTAAATGGGACGACATGATCAACTGACCTTTTAAGACAACAAAAACGCCAGGAGAATTAACGATTTACCAATAAAGTGAATAACAGTCTGGGAGTAAGATTTATTTGACCTAGGAAGGAATCAATGATTTACCTTAACGAGGGAAGTGACTATCTGGCAATAAATTTTGGCAGTAACAAAAATTTAATGACCCTGGGACAAGTGCTAAATCGCAGCGATTTATCCTGTCGAGGCATAAGGCTATCTAACAGCAATTGGCAGTAAAATTACTGACCTAGGGCGCTGGGATAATGAACATCGATTTAACAGACGCGGAAATGACTGGCTGGCGGCAATTTGACAGTAAATGCAATCACCATGTTGATTTAATTTCAGACACTAATAACTCCACAAACATATCTGAATATAGGATGGATATAACAAAAACCTTGAGGACTTTTATTGCAACAGACAGAAGAGAAGTTTCATTACAGTGCCGCCTAGAATAGATGTGTTATGTCATGTTTCCAAATATATATTGATGTTGGAAGTCTAATATATATTGATTCTATTTAATTTTTTCACTATCATAATTTGATTGAACTCGATTCTTTTTCACTTTCCTAATTTAATTGTTGATCAAGATTTTTGAAGTAGAATAGAACTAGATCTATTAGTTATTTTCGCTGGATGTCGAATCAACCTGTGGGACCAAGGGAGAGTTTGAGAAGATGCAAATGGGATAAATCTCCAAATCAAGTGTATAATATGCGCTAGTATATAAGATCGTTTACAATACTGGATAGATCTCCAATTTAGGATGGGAGCAACGTAATAGTGGCCGACGCACCCAAAACAGAGATGAAAAGATCTAATACAGTAGCACAGGGATCTGTTCTGTTATAAATCAAGTCAATGGTCTCAGCTATCAGGAGAAAAAAATGAAAGGTACAGCCTGCGCATAGTCTTCAAAAACAAAGTCACTGTGAGGGGTTAAAGAGTAACAAAACGCAGTAAAAGCCACATATCAGGAGTAGGAACTCATTTTAGAAAGAAACAGGCTTCAACCCTAGCTCAATTAAAGTAGAATACAAGCGCCCAAAATTAAGGGTTATGTTCATAACAGGGATTATATCAAAGGTTGACAGTAACTATACAGGCAAGACGTAAATGAAGAAATAGAACCCACGAGCCTTTACTTCCTGCAGGCAACATTAATACCAGAGAATAAGGGTAACGCTCAACCTAAGGGAAGGTTTCATGCAGCCATCGAGGGTTAAATAGGTGGTGGAAGGCTTAATCTCCAAGGGTTCCGGTCAAGTCTGTGAGCTATCACACAAGCATCAACCACACATATCAAATCCAAGCGCGCGCATCAAGCCGAAACCAAGTGACCAAACGCTAAGCCCTAAGGGGAATCTATTTTTCTCTACACACTCTAATGTACACACCGTAGTAATTAAAACATAGAAATCAGTGAACATTGCCCTGTCCAAGTTAATAAGAAAGTAAATACACAGTCCCATATAGAAACATTAATAATTCATTACCAGTCCCAATTCGTTATAGTTTATTTACACAGTCGTATGTCACATTACACCCTCCAGACCAATCTAACTTTACGCAGAGCAGGAAATGTATTAACCGAGTCTGGAAGGCAAACAAATACTATTTTACAGTCATAGAATGAACCTTTATTCCCTCCCAAGTGATAATATAACCATAATCGAAGCATTAAATCACTGTGCATTCTACTCTACTCGTTTCAGGAACATACCTTGGCCTTATTTGCTTGCAACAATGATTCCTACGCTCCAGTCGCTCCTGCTCCTACTCCTGCTTGTCGACAACAACGAACTCACTGGTACCTCCCAGCCAAACGCTAGGGGTACTCTTCTTCCCCCTCAGCCCCCCGAGTCGCAAAGGGGCCACACACAACCAGAGAGTAACTAGCTCCTCAGCTCGCCTCCAAGGCTGAGCTACCACTCAAACCTGCTGAGGCTTCCCAACTCCTACCAGAAAATTAGTCAGTCTCTATTCATTCAGCATAACAATCCAATCTCAGCAAAAGTCCCCTTCTTTCCCCCTCCTCCTTTCCTTTATTCAGCCTCAAACCCTAATTCTTGTTTTTACTTAGGTTTTTCCCCCTTTTTCTCTTTTGACTTTCTTATTTTTTTTCTTTTTAGTTTATTTCGTTTATATATTTCATTTTTATTTTTCTTTTCAAAAATTCAAGGGTATGTGCGCTCATTTTTTTATTTCCCCCCCTTTTTTTTTTCACATGCTTAACTTTATTGGTTTATAATTTGTTTATAATATAAATATACATATATATATATATTCATTTTTTTATTAATAAACATGCATTCATCATTTAATTTACCATTAATATATCTGTATATTTAGGATTAATGAGAGATTAAGGCGATGGCAACCCACCATAGGGGAAAAGTAAAAGTTTTACAAAAATGAATAAAGAGGATTTACGAGGAGGGATGGCGATATAGTAATGCGAACTAGACAAGTAAAAGGGAGATGGATACTGGAAGATCTAGGTGATGGAGGATAGTTTTATTAAGTAGACAAGGATAAAGAGAGGGTGATGGTCTGAGTTTTTTTTTTTGTTTTCTTTTTTTTTTGAATTTACATTTGTTAAGGCCACACTAAAATTCCCCCCCTGGTTTCTAGAAGGTCTTAGGCTTAGGGTTTAGATTCTGAGCTAGGCGATGATTGGTTAAGGGTAATGCTTAAGGTTTTATTCAGGTGCTGATGACTTAGGGCTAATTAGGCTGACTCCTTCAACCACCTTTATCGTGACGTGCCCTTCAGGTTGCACCACGTGTGCCAAGGGTGCCACTCGCCTTTGGAATTTCTTTTGGCGACGTGCCCTTCAGGATGCACCACGTGGTCCAAGGGTGCCACTCACCAACTAAGTTTCTTTTGTGCGACGTGCCCTTCAGGATGCACCACGTTCTCCAAGGGTGCCACTCGCCAACTGAACTGATTGGTAGACCTCTAAAACCCCTGGAGTCAATACTCCGCCAGGTGAACTAGTAGGAGACTAAGGGATCTAAGGAATAAGGCCCCTGCCTTATTGCGCACCCCTTAGAGTCATCGTGAGCGACTGTTGCAGTCGGCCCTCATGGCATCATGTGTCCTCTCGAACTAGGTAATCGTTAACCTACAGTTCGAGCCATGGCAAGAGTGCTAGCAGGCGGTGGCAGGGCTACTATCCGCCCCTCTCCCTCAACCTCTCTGCAATTGTGTGTGGCCCCTTTACTCCATATGTGAGTCAAGTCGACAAGCTATAATCATCCTACATCACCAATAATCATGTCAAAAATGTCAACATCAAATCATCAAATCAAATGAAACATCCTAATAAACATATCAACCCAAAAGAAGACTCCCTGACTCAGTCTGGAGTCCAAGGGGGTTCTACTGATGCCTCTGCAACCTCAAGGTCAAAAACCCTACACACTCAATAAAACTGAGTCAATAGCACCTGTCTACATCAAATAATAACACATCATGTCATATGTCAATCACATTATAATCATATATAAAAGGTCTAACATCAAAAAGGGTCCAGATCACTTGTGAGCAAGTGTCCTCAAATAATAAGTGTTCTCAGTGTGCCAGAGCGGGATGTTACATACACCCCCTCTTGGTCTAAACTTCGTCCAGAAGTTTCTCAGTATAAAAGAAAAAATAAAGTATCACGGTATCATAAGTCTATCCATCAAACAAAAATGGAAACTGTTGACGCATATCATCTGTGTCCTCCCAGGTCGCCGAGTGTGGACTATAACTGTCCCACTGGACCTTGACCTGATCTATCGTTCAACGCCGTAACTGTCGAACGCGATGATCTAAGATGTGGACTGGCTTAGCCATGAGCACTCCCTCATCCGATACCTGCAAGGAACTCAGGTCAATCACATGTGTAGGATCACTAATATAATGTCTCAAAATAGATACATGAAAAACATCGTGCATACGCCTCAAAGACTCAGGTAAGGCTAGTCGATAGGCCACGGACCCCTTTTTCTCCACAATATCGAAAGGTCCCACGAACCTAGGAGAGAGTTTAGCTCCCTTTCCAAACTTGATCGAACTCTTATGCAGTTTAACCCGCAAGAAGACTCGATCACCAACGTCGTAACTACGGTCGACTCGGTGCGCATCGGCATAACTCTTCTATCAATCTTGCGCTTCTTTGATCCTTTGTCTTATGGATTGCATTTGCTCTTCCATTTCTTGGATCGCTTCTGGTCCCACCAGGACCCTATCCTCAAGCCGATCCCAACTCAAGGGAGTCTGACACGGTCGCCCATAAAGAAACTCAAAAGGCGCCATCTTTATGGTGCTTTGATAATTGTTGTTGTAAGCGAACTCTACTAGAGGCAAGAATTCCTCCCAACACTTTTGTTGGTCCATCACGTACATGCGCAACATGTCTTCCAAGGTTTGGTTCGTACATTCTGTTAAGCTGGGTTCCCAAGGCCTCTTGGAAACTCGTCCAAAATCGACCAGTAAACATCGATCCTCGATCGGATATAATCTTTTTAGGCACGCCATGCAGCCTCACAATCTCACTGATGAAAAATCTCACTATATCAGGTGCCTGATACGTCGTACGCACAGGAATAAATTGAGCACTCTTTGTCAGAGTGTCTACTACTACAAAAATCGAGTCGTGTCTCCTTGCCTTCAGTGGCAATCGAACAATAAAATCCATCGATATAACCTCCCATTTCGATTCCGGAATGGCATGTGGTTGAAGTAATCCTGCTGGGTGTCTATGTTCATCCTTTACCTGCTGACACTCGAGACATCTAGCCACAAAGATGACTATGTCGGGCTTCATTCATTTCCAAAAGAATAATGGTTTGAGGTCTGCCCTCATCTTCGTAACTCCCGGGTGAGCCATGTAAACTGCTCTATGAGCCTCGCTAAGGATCAACATCCTCAAATCGTCGTTAGGTATGTAAATATGACCTCTAAACCTCAATAAACCGTCGCTATCAAGTGAATATCCCTCATAATGTGGTACCATCATTATGTTTTGTCCGATAAAATCCTTGACTTCTGTGTACCAGTCATCATCATGTTGTAAGGTGAGAATATTCTCACATAGATTTGTCTGATGTGGTAACACCAAAAAGATGCGCAGCCTCCGAACCAAAGCATCCGCCACTCGGTTCATTGTTCCCTTTATGTAATTAATCTCGAAATCGCATTCGCTAAGCAATTCGGACCAACGTCGTTGTCGCGCATTCAGGTCGCTTTGTGTAAAAATGTGTTGTAGTCCACAATGATCAGTCTTTAATTCAAATTTTCGTCCAATAAGGTAGTGTCTCCAAACCTTCAAGGCATATACGATGGCTAATAACTCCAAATCGTGCATCGCGTAGCTCTCCTCATGCCTTCTCAGCTTCCACGAAATGTATGCAATCACTCGTCCGTCTTGCATCAAGACTCCACCTAAACCTTCCTTGGATGCGTCAGTGCATACCAAGAAGTCTGCGTCCATGTCAGGGACCTTTAGTATCGACGCGGTTGTCAACAACTCTTTGAGCCTCCGAAATGCTTCTGCGCATTTCTCCGTCCAAACAAACTTCTTGTTTTTCTTCTGCAATTCTGTGATCGGATTTGCTATCTTCGAAAAACCCTCGAGAAACCATCAATAGTATACTTCTAATCCCATAAAACTACGCACTTTCGTGACATTCGTAGGCACAGGC
Source organism: Picea engelmannii (assembly GCA_009831015.1). Lineage (NCBI taxonomy): Eukaryota > Viridiplantae > Streptophyta > Pinopsida > Pinales > Pinaceae > Picea > Picea engelmannii. The sequence goes on along the minus strand of ML776656.1, from coordinate 608,390 downwards.
CATTCCATAATAGCCTCAACCTTGGCTGGATCCACGGCGATACCCTCACCGGAGATGACATGCCCTAAGTAGTGAATTCTCGATTGGTAAAAAGAGCATTTGGACAACTTCCCATACAATTTGTGTTCTCGTAAGCATTGTAGTACCAAGAGAAAGTGCTTTTCATGCTCCTCCGTCGTCCGAGAGTAGATCAAAATATCATCAATGAACACTTGGACGAACTTGTCCAAGTACTCGTGGAACACCCCGTTCATCAAACTCATGAATACCCCTGGGGAATTTGTCAGTCCAGAAGGCAAAACCGTAAAATCGTAATGTCCAAATCTCGTCTTAAAGGTGGTCTTAGGAATGTCATCCTCCTTGATCCGTAACTGGTGATATCCGGACCGCAAATCGATCTTGGAGAACACCGTCGCACCCTTCATTTGATCGAATAGATTGTCAATTCTAGGTAAGGGATACTAATTCTTGATCATCATCTTGTTCAGTTGATGGTAGTCAATGCAAAGCCTCCACGATCCGTCCTTCTTTCGAATGAAAATAACTGGTGCACCCCACGGTGACACACTAGGACGTATCAATCCCAGGTCCAACAACTCCTTCAGTTGCATTTTTCAGCTCTTGCAGTTCTGGGGTCGACATCTGATAAGGCCTTCTTGCTATCGGTTCGGTTCCCGGTTTCAGGTCTATGGTAAACTCCAGTTCCCTCTCCGGCGGCATCCCAGGCAACTCCTCTAGAAAAACGTCTGCAAACTCCTTCACCACCGGAAGGTTTTCTAGACCTTTTGCTACTCCCTTCTCGTTGAGCGCAAGGATCGCATAAAGCTTTCACCCCTTGCGCATACTCTTATGTAACTGTAAGGAAGAGACGAACCATAGGGAAACTCCCTGGTTCCGTCCTACAATCACAGGTCTCTGTCCTTCTTCATCAACCAAGCTCAACCGTTTCATCTTACAGTTGAGAATTGCCTCATGCGTTTCCAACCAATCCATACCGATCACGACGTCATAAGATCCTAAGATCGTGATGTACACGTTGACTCTCGTGACAAACTCTCCCAGGTTAAGAGCACAGCCCGTAACCTTTCCTCCAACCTTCTGTTTAGCTCCTGAAGCCATCTCCACGAAGCTAAACTCATCCTGTTCGACTGCCTTTACCTTAATCCTTTTTAGCGCTGCACCAGAAATGAAGCTCTCAGTAGCTCCTGGGTCTATCAAAATGCTAAGGGTCTGGTCAGCGACCGTACCTGTCATCTCGAGCACAGTCGACTGGTTCTCTACATGGCGGTTATTCACCGCTGCATGAAGCCGATGGGCCTTGCCCATATCTCCCACGGTAGCGGGTCCGGCTGATCCAGACGCTCTGGCTCTCTCCATAGGACAGTCATGCTGGTAGTGCAGCTCCCCACACGTCCAACACCCCTTCTTCGGCCCAGTAGTCCTGGTACCCGAAGTAGAAGAGGACTGGCCACCGGCCTGAAATCCTGGTATGTTCTGCTGAACAGGCCTAAACTGCTGCTGCTGCGGACGACGCTGCTGCTGGTGCTGTGGTCCTCGATAAGGTGTCCACTGCTGAGGCGACGATCATCTAGGTGTAGTGAACGTGGATCCCCTCTGGAAGCCACGATGTCTCGGCACATGTCTCGTTGGTGTCTGATGTTGCGGTGCCCCCGATGAACTCTGCCCTATGGGTCTCGCTGGAGTCCTGGTCTGACCCCCACTAATAAGATCCTCCTCGGCTATGAGGGCCTTTTGGACCGCGTCATGCAAGGTTTGAGGCATCAAGATCCTAACCTTGGCGCGCAGACTGTCGTTAAGGCCAAACACAAACCTGTTGACTTTGAGATTCTCTGTGTTAAGGTGTAGAGCATACTGGGGTAGCTCCATAAAACGTGCCTCGTACTCGGGCACCGTATGACCTCCCTGTCGTAGCATGTTGAACTCGTTGAGCTGACGCTCAATGAATTCGTTAGAAAGGTACCTCTCTCAGAACCGTTCCTCGAACAGCTCCCATGACACGTCTTCCACAGCCATGTTCAGCTGCGGCAGGAGTGTCTTCCACCATAGAAGAGCGCTCCACTTCTGTTGAAAGACTGCCATGCAGACCTTCATGTTGGAGGTATAATCATGAAGTGCAAAACACATCGCCATATTCTCCAACCATGCCTCGGCGGCTGCACAGTCTGGGGCACCAAAGAACTTGAGAAATTTTACCTTCTCGAGTTCACGGTGAATGCTACCTGTGACGGTCGGTGCGCACGGCAGAACCTCAGGGGGTGCCGGTGCCCTGGCCTCGTCTCTGTCCAAACGGCTGATCGGAGCCTCGGACAGGCACTAGAAGGATCTCATCATCCCAACAACATCACCAACTGATATATGTTCCTACCCAAGAACCTGCTCGCCTCCCTGGGGGTTAGACCCCTTAGGCGTGGAAGCTGCTGGAGGCGTCTCGCCTCCTCCCCTAGCACCCCGTCATCTGCCTCTACGGCGTCCTCTAACCATGATTACCTGCACGCACACAATCAACTCAATCAGAAACAGTATAGTAAAACCAACTCATGTCAACGAAAGCCATAGCGAACCCCAAGTCGCGGGTCAAACCGGCTCTGATACCATATGTAACAACCCTCCTAGCTAAGGACATCTACTCAGTCAACCGGTGAATTTTTTTTTTTTTGTTAAAGTGTGTGTGCGTGTGTAGAAGAAACAACCCTCTTGACTCTACGTCAACACTTGAACCAATAGGACGCAAGTAAGATGAACTCAATTAAGACGACCAGACATATCATAGCGACAACAAGAAGCAAACGCCCCCGAACATGAGGCGGGCAACTAACGGCTGTAGGCAGAAACAGACATTAGGGGTTAGGCATAGTACTGTCATAGAATGAAAGAATCTGACAGTAGAGTCGCAATATTGGAATTGTGCCTTTAAACAGCCCGAGACTACTGATACGGCTCAGAATGTGTCGCAAGAGTGGAACTGTGCCTTTAAACAGCCTGAGACTCTTGATACGACACTGGATTCCTTCCACCGGATTACACACAGACAAAATACTAAGCTACAAGAGGAGTCTACATCCCGCCCGACACGGACAGCCTACGCAATAGAAAACCACTAAGTACTACAAGATCAGGGACAACACAACCTCTATGGGAGACGCAAGTCAGAAGGACTCCAATCGACCATTCATTCTTGGGACCCGAAGACATCAATCAGGATCAAAAGATCCATTAATTATTATCAATCTGCGGGGACTTTATTCTGAGGTACTACCAATAATTTCAACGCCCAACATTTTGTTATAAGTTCAGTAGGAACTATTTCAGGGACAAGCAAGAAGCACAAGCGCATTGCATCTTTCCGTTAATTGCCACAAATGCGCAATAATATCATACCCTAAGGGTAAACCCTTGAACATTTTCAACCTCCATAATAACTTGCCCTTCCTCCCAAATATTACCATATTTGTAATAACCTTACAAAATAAAAGCAGTGCAATTTAAACATCGTCATTAGTATTCCATTTAAACAACATTGACATCACAATTCAACCTCATCCTAACATTCAATTAGGCCAATAACAATATTGCGATCTAACATTATTACCATATTGTAGTAACTTTAC
>ML776656.1:507388-562774 GCA_009831015.1 Picea engelmannii | reverse complement strand
TGGAGAAAAGGAAAGGGAGGGGGGAGAAAGGGGGATCTTCTATGAGGTATTGTTATGCTGCCAAAATTGCAAATGGACTGATTTCTTGTGAGGAGTTGGGGATTTTCTCAGCTGATTGAGTGGTAGCTCAGCCTTGGAGGCGAGCTGGGAAGATAGGTTATTGTTTGGACTATGTGTGGCCCTTTTTCTACTCAAGGGGCTAAGGGGAAAGAAGAGTACCCCTAGCGTTGGCTAGGAGGTAGCGGTGTAGTCTCTGCATTCAACAAGCAGGAGCAACATGGAGCACAGGAGTGATTGCGGCAAGCAACAAGGCAACGATATGTTCATGTTTTTAGTAGAGTAGGATGCTTAGTTATTTATTGCTGAGATTATGATTGTACTGTAGTAAAATGTTATTTCCTCGTTCCTTAAACTCTGCAAAAAAAAATAGGGGTATTTTCTGTAGGTCAGCATTGGTAATCAGTTCTGGAAATTTCTTTCGAAGTTGTCCCTGTAAACTGCATTTGGTTATTTTGTTTTTATATCTGGTACAATTTTAGGGTTCCTAGTAAATTTGTTTTGGGTTATGGTTGTTCATTTTTTTTCTATTTGGTATAGCTGTAGGGTTTCTGGAAAATTTGTATGGGTTTATTGTTATTTCGATTTTATATTTGGTACAGTTTTAGGGTTTTGGGTAACTTGTTTTGGGTTTACGGATTATTTCGTTTTCTTTTACATATGGTTTAGTTTATGGTTTTGGGGAAATTTGGCTGGGTTTATGGTTACTGTAGTGGTCCCTGGGCGAATCATTTTTACCATGGCACACCATGGGTGGATGGCGATAGGCTCTGCGGGGGTGGTTATCACATTCGTGGAGATTAAATTTGTTCAGTTTTTCCTTATTTATTATGGGTATTTCGTTGTAGGCATTCATTTTATTGACTTACCATGGGAGTTCCCTTATGATTGATATTGTAAAAGGTTATTACAGTGGGCATTTTGTATTGTGTGTGCATTGCATTGTATTCAATGTGCAGTTGCATGGGCATTTAGTTACAGTGGGCGTTTTACTCAAGGTGCATTGTTTATTCCAGTGTGGGCATCTATGGAAGTGGGCGTTTATACCGTGCGCATGTTTATTTACTCCTTACAACACCCATTGGTCGCAGTTTTTACTTGACCCTGAAATTAGATGAGCCCCCTTAAGTTAGAAGAAATTCTTTAAAGCTCTGGTGTTGTTGGGTAGCAGATTAGTGTTGGGAAGCAACACGTCTCTTGGAACCTGTAGGGTCGTGTCCTTACCTCTCGTTTACCTGCGCGTTCATGGTATTTACCTCTATCTATGTTTTACCTTGATTTGCATTTTATTGGCATTAATATGACTGTGATGAGTTTAATGGGCACATTCCGTTGTGGACGTATTGGTAAGTTCGTTGTTGCATGATTAAATTTGTTTAAACCCCCATTCTGTGCCCTGGTATTTAGACTTATAATCCTCCTTCGTTGTTAAAGGTAGGGCCCCTATTATTTACATTTGCAACGCTCCCGGTGGCAAGGTATCGCCCAGATTTGTTCTGACCTGGAGGTTGTAGATCACGGTAATTTTAATAGATTGTAAATCCTGGTCATTTAATTTCCCATGCTACTTTACTCTCATGCTAATTCCCTGCTACCTTACTTTCATTTAATTTCCATGCTACCTATTTTATTTTTCCATGCGAATTTTCATTGTAAATGTATTTTAGAATAGGGAGGTAAGGATTGACCTTTAGTGTGGTAACATAACTTATTGTTATTTTAATCGTAATATGAAATGCTAATATAAATGGATATATTAAACTGCCAGGTCGATTTGGTTCATGGAGTTTCAATGACTTGCGTTAAATATTTTTTCATAAGGAAAAGTAATGGATATATTAAACTATAAAGGGATATCTTAAATATAAATGGATATATTAAATGGATATATTAAATACATTAAATGGATATATTAAATATATTAAATGGATATATTAAATATAAATGGATATATTAAGGTCTATTTGGTTTTATGGAGTTTAATGACTTGCATAAAATGTTTTGTCATAATGAAAAGTAATCATTTTGAGATTTGCATTAACGGAAAGTAATCATTTTATGGAAGGAAAACGATTGCATTAAAATAATGATTTATATGTTATAAAGGAAAGTAATCATTTTATGGAAAGTAAATTATTGCATTAAAGTAATGATTTCTAGGTTGTAAAGGAAAGTAATCACCTATGGGATGTAAATGATCATCTTCTTGACATGTAAATGTTATTCCTGCAACTTGTAACTCAACATGAAATTGTGCTACCCTATTAGGGCATTGATTTGTAGTGGATTGTTGGGAAACACATAGAATATGAGGTGATTGTTATTTTTGCAGAGTTAATGGGATATAATTGTAACATGTTTAGTATGTCATGGAAGCGTCATTAATATTTTAGTGTTAGGTATCATAGGAAAAATAATTAAATTGTGGTCTTATGATAATGCTATTGAATCTTTAGTTATTGACGATTTATAAATTATGAGGTTCCTTGAACTAAGCACCATAGAGTATTATGAATTAGTAGAAGAGGTTGGGTTCATTTAATAATGCTAGCATTATGGTGATGTCATTGTAGTTATCATGAATTTAGTTAGTGAATTGCGAAGTCTTTATATTATAATGTAATGAAGCTAGTTTTTATGAAAAGGTCATGGCAGTTTATTTATTGATACTAACATATGAGATGAGCTGTGGATGATATCCTATTGCAAGGTAAGTGAGGTAAATGTAATGAAATTATTCATTCATGGTATGTTATTGTAGTAATTATGGTCAGTGATAAACATATATCATGAACTGTCCTTGAAATTAATTACGAGGAGTCACCATGGCTTAGTAGATGGGGATGGAATTTAGTTGATTTTACATATTTAAGAATGGGTTGGTATTTCGTCGTCTAATAGAAGTCAACTGGGGCAAGGGTTGTAACTGAAGTCAATGAGTCCTTCTAGTGGTTGGTCGTAATCAGTGTCCTTCTAACTTGCCTCTTCCGTCGAGGTCATGGTTGCCCTTCATATTGTAGTACTTGGTTCCCTTGCTTTGCGTGGTTGTTTGCGTCGGGCAGGATATAGACACCTCCTTGTAGCCTTAGTATTTATGTCTGTGTGTGTGATCCTTCTGTGTAAAGAATCCAGTGCCGTATCAAGAGTCTCGGGCCCTTTAAAGGAAGGGTTTCCATTCTTGCGAGACACCTGACAGAGATTACTAGTTTCTTCCTGAGCAGTCGACCAGGAGCCTATCTGACCTTCTCTCTCTCCAGAGCAGAGGACTAAGATTAAGCGCCCTGCTTTCCTGTGTAGAAATAGTAATATCTACTACCATGGATTCTTCCCTCTGTGTTCATACTGTGCATAACCCAGTATGTCATTAAATGTTCGCATTGTGCGCCTTATGTCTTGGGTCATTTATTGTTGCAGTTACCTGTAGTGTGCCTTATGTCTTGGGTCGTTCATTTCTTGCAACTAATTGTTGTGCGTCTTGTCTTCTTGTTGTGATCATTATGGTTGCATATTGTTAGTCGTCGGGTGGTGACATAGAGTCACGTGTGTCTGTATCCCTTCTACACACGTGCACACACATTTAAAACAAAAAGGAAAAAAAAAATTACACCTGTTATCAGAGTTGTTATCATAACAAGGAGGGTCTTTTACATTTATTCACGGAAAACTTAACGTATTGAAGGATGGAACCATTAAGGAGAAGGAGATAAGGTGGTTGGCATTGAATGGAGGGATAAGATGGTTGGCATTGAATCGAGAGAAAGGGGGGATGAGTCTTAATGAAGGGGGAGAAGCGGTGAATGGACGGGGGGATATGAGGGGGCAAAAAAATTCGAGAGAGGAACTTTTGGGGATTTTGGGCAGGGAGAATTATTTTGATATTAGGAGACTGTATTGGAGAATTTTCAGGAGGAGATATTGGAAAACTGTATTTCTGGGTTTTGGCTTGAGGAATTTGGTGGACTGTTACAAGGGAGCATTTGTTGCTAGGAGTTTTGGTCTCGAGGGCTAGGAATCCTGGAGCTAGGGAGCCAGATAGGATCTGTTCCTAGATGGCTGGGAGGAAAGATTCAGTTTCGGGCAGAGTTTGGCAGAGCAACTTGGACACAGTTTCAACTTCAGTTTGGACAAACAGAGTTGGGAAACAAATCACTTGACATGCATTTTTTTTCATTATTATAGCATGTTCATTATCTTATGATGATTCAATATGTTATTTATTTTGTGTATATTATTCAATATATCATTTATATCATGCTACCCATTTGGAATTTTGTTGAGCCATAAACTATAAACTATTATTTTGTTGAATATAGAACCGTAAAAGAAATTATAATAGAAATGTTATGTTTAAATTTATGAAATTTTAGGTTCTGTTAGAGAGGACCTTACACAAAAGAGAATATGATGGATGAAATACATTACAAATCATTACTAATGTATGAATCTAGTGAGCCCCAAAACTAGAGTTCAGTAGGTACCATCTGCAAAATAAAAAAAATTCTCACTGAGGCAGGCATACCCATGCTCGGGATGAAATAAAATCATGGTTTCCGATAAAATACACTACAAATCCATGTCATATAACTATATAAAGTGTAGTCGCAAGAAGTACACAATGGATCTACATCTCAAAATCAAAAGATATACATGTATAGTATCCATCTTCAAGAAGCCAATGACACTTGATGGATGGACATGAGGTCTTCAAATATCGAGAAACAACTTCAAAATCTTCAAAAATTGGGTAGGATTGTAATATCATTGTACGAATTCACTACCCAGAGGTATTTTATGGCTCCTTGGGAATATACAAGAGGATCTCGGTGACCAGGCAGATAACTTCATTGATTTTGAGCAAGGACTTGATTGGACTTTCGGGGTGGTCGAGCATGAGGACAAGGGACAAACTACAGAAGGGATGACTCAAGTTTAGTAAAAATTCCCTTGGACAAAAACAAAAAAAATGATGAGACTCGGGCATCATGGCATTAACATAAGTTCACGATGTAGGAGGCAACACGAAATCTCCATATGTTTGGAAGTATAATCAAACAGAGGAGGACATAGCTTGATGTAGGGAGAATAGCTTCCTAAGGTCATATTGAATCCCAGATCTTGACTAACAAACAGAAGGATGTGATTTGTCCAAGGACGACTCATTGTGTTGTCAACAAAAAGAAACTACTTTTCCATTCCTCTTTTTGGGTTATATTTTATTTTTTTATCTTTTTCAATAATTTTGGAAAGCTTGAAAAAGAATAAAAGAATGCTACATTACAAAGGAGGAACGAGTGTCGTGGACATACTAGTTCCAATCGTAAGGAACCCACTGATGCTTAGAGAAAGGGGACACATGAAGGAAGAGGACACTCAGGAAAAATCCTCCATGGGTCAAGGTGTCAAGACACAGGGGAAAAGTGATACAAGGCTTGTGTATAAGGCATGCTTCAAATGGTTCACTTGAGAGAAAAATGGGGCTGACATTAGGCCAAATATACAGAAATGCAAATGCGATTAATAAGACATAATGATAACATCCTTCAGTGTAATTTTAATGAGCCCAGAGAAGGTAAGATCGACATTTTTTCATTTTTAGAGAGTCTAAAAAAGCATAAAAGGAGACTCCATTGGGGTACCATTTTCGAAGGTAGTCTAGTCGCTCTGAAAAAGGGGTAAGCTAGCACCAAACAAACATCTATTCAAAATCATTTTAACGAGGTTGACAAAGACAATATCACTCGACAATATTTTCATATTTAAGGAGTCTGAAAAGAGCTTAACTATGGACTCCATAAGGGATGTTTTTCTTGACCAATTTAATGAGTGTGAAGAAACAAGGTCGCTCGAAAATGTTTTCAATTTTAGGGAGTCTGAAAAGACCTTAACTATGGACTTTGTGGGGTTTCCTTTTTCATAAATTTAGTCCCTCATGCCCAAAAAAGGGTTAAAATTATACCTGAGAATACTCTTCTTGAGAATCGAGGCCCCTAGAGTATACCTTTGTTCATACATTTGACCATCCATATCGAAAAAGGGGTAAACTAATGTCAGACATACGTTCCTTTGAATTTTAGTTTGTTGAGCATGAAGGGAAACAAGAACGTTCAACAATCTTTTCATGTCTAGAGGGTCAGAAAATGGATTAAAATAAGACCCATTGTTTTGGGAGTCCCGAGGGTGAAACCAAGAGTGATAACATATCATAAATGTGAAGGCTTGAACTTGCAATCAAGATAGTACTAAAAGGACTCCCGAGCCTAAAGTCATTAGAGATGGCATGGACACCAAAATGCAATCATGATCTACCTAGGGAATCAATGCGAAGGTAGGCTCTACCACTAAATTACGACACTTCTAGAGAAGGAGTGAGGGTTTAGTGTCACAATTTGGTGGGAACAATCCTATGGCAAAGTGAAAAATACAACGAGGTGCAACAAGTGGAGGTGGAATCCTATCTTAAATGCACAAAGTTGGAAAAAATAATTTTCACCAAAGGACATTAAAAGTGCCTCAACTCTAAAAAATGTTCACCGAACCAAAATTTAAATGTATTGTAACATCCTGAAAGAAACTTGAGAACCACACTAGATGATTTTCAGGCTAGAAAAAAATGACAAAAAGGGTCCAAAAAATGACAAAAAGGGACCAAAAAGTCTAGTAATAGAAGTTGGCATCTCATTATCACCATTGTAAATTGAGAATTGACAAAAACGTCAAAAACACCCCTTTGCCAAAAGAGTTGATTCCAGGAGCTTCAGTGGACGAAAAGAACTTATGCTTGCACCAAGTAAGTATAGACTAGCCCCTCCTGCATTTCCATTCTTTTGTTTTGCATTTCCTTTTGTTTCTTGGGGGAGACGTTGACCCTTAAAAAGGTCAGCCCTACGTGTATGCAGCCTATCTTAGGACAACCCGCATATGCCAGTGTGTAGAAAACAATCTGCACATGTGCATACATGACTCTGTCCAATACAGGCCATGTACACCCTCCAATATGTGGAAAAAAATAAAAAATCAAGAGTTAACACCCCATGAACTTGTCCTTTTGTAAGATGTATGTCCATTGGAGAGAGATGGAGCATGAAGACATTGATTTTTTGGTCTCACAAGACCCTGTTTCTATCGCTATATTAGCGTAATGTGGGTTGTTGAAATTCTTCCAGTGTCTGTTCATGAGGGAACAACTCAGGTTGTTGAATGATTTGATAGATTACTGACATCTTGAAGCTGAGGCATTTATGCTTGCGGGGTAGTCGTTGACTCCAAAAATAGAAGATATTTACTTCCTGACTAGTCTCTCGAGGATATGGGATCCAGTCAACTTGTGTACCTTTCCCCCTGGGCCTCACAACATTGAGGAGTTGATTGGAATCCATTGCGAGTTTGGTACTGAGAAAGTGGGTTCTTAGGTGTCGATAAACAAGATCAATAATATATTGTTGAAAGTGATAGTGTTACTCATTAGGCATATCACTCGATCAACGAATTTACATAAGGCCTCCCAGTGAACATGCATTGTGTGATGCAGTTCTTAAATGCATGTATTTTCAACTGGAGTACAACCATGCTAGATTGCATGAAGAGACAACTAACAGAGTGTCGGATATGGGAGAAATTTTTTTTTGGATTCAAGACTATTCTGTGTTCCTTTTTATTTGAGAGGGTACAGGGCACGTGGCCTCTCTCCCACCATTATGCAGATGGGCGGTGTTGATGTTGTGACAGGGGGAAGGGAGGACCATTGAGGTCTTCAACGATGATTTCTTTGACTAATAGTATTAGCAAATTCCAGCCATAGAGGACTACCCCTATGTCAGGATGAAATTTTCTAGAGATCCTGACATGTCTGTACCTCCCGGAGTAGAGCAAGGAGAGATGGGTACATTTTGTTTTCATATTTATTTTATTTTTATTCCTTTTTATATATATCATTTTTATGTGTACCAGAGTGTCCAAAAACTATGTACAAATGTGGGACTAGTGCATTCACCAAACTTCTCGAGGACTAGGTGGTGTCCTCGACCAGAGGCAGGACTAGTCACAGCCTCCGAACCAACAATAGTAGTAGGGGGGCCTCTAGTCGGAGAGGCTGAGAGGGTATTGAGATAGGTGGAGAGGAACCTCACTGCACTCACTCGTGTAGTCCCTATGGAAGAGATCAAGGATATGCCACCAACGATGCAACCTCGGGTAGTTGGGGTACCATGGACCTGGGTCCAACTCTTTCGGTGTTTGGAAAACATCGTTGTTCATTATGGCAGGGACAACAGGCCCCACCCTTATCTAGGCTAGAATACTTATGTGTCGAGGGCACCTTTTTTATATTTTTGAGGGCATAAGCCATGTGAATCTTACTAGACGTATTTTTGAGGTGCTTGTACCCACCTCTGTACTTTGATATTTTCGATATATATATATATATATATTTGCATATTTTTATGTCTTATGGATTACATTTATTTACAAATGTATTTACATGTGCATGTGTGTGCTTTTTCTTACATGTGTGCAATATGCCAATCTAATACATGATTATCTAAGGTATCTATGATTTGATTCAATCTCCTAGGAACATGGATATACATAATGTAATCAAATCTTCATTCTAAGAGACATACCCTAAGGAACCGTCGGTGTAGAGTAGGATCGTAAATGTGATAAACCCCATTTAACTAGGACACAACCAACTGAGCGTCTAAGTAGACTCGGAGGTGAGAGATACCATGTGACAAAGCGTCACAAAGAAACTCTAAGACTACATTGTACTCTGCGATATTGTTTGTGGTGTCACATAAACAAATACCTCCTGAAGATAGCAACTAGCCCTGAGGTGTGAAAATCACCTAAGCTACAGAAGAAAGCCATCCACAAACCCCACGAACACCTTTAATTCACTTGACATCCGCCACAGTGAAAAATATGACATAAAAAATGGCACGTCCATAAAACCAAAAAGACAAAAAAGAAAAAGAAAATGTAAAAGAACTATACATATGTACAAGAAGTCACGCAAGGCGACCCACCTATGAGCAATAATTCTTGAGGTAGAGCCCATTTGTAGGCTCCACCAAATCATTTCCCTCAAAGTACACCAGAAAATAAGTTCCCTTATTTAGAACCTCCTTCATGATGAAAGGTCTGAACTACATGGGTTTGAACTTGCCTACGCTCAGGAGATCCTTATCTTGGTCATAGACTAGGACAAGGTCACCTTCAGAGAAAATCCAAGGATGAAGAGATCGATCATACTGACACTTGAATTTTTGTTTGTGATCCTCATTAGCCAAGTCTGCATCTCGATGATGCTCATCAAGTTGCTCAAGATATAGTAAACAATTTTCAATAAGTGAAGTGTCTGGCAATAACTGTACTGCCAACTTTAGAGAGGGGATATGGCACTCTATAGGAAAGACTGCTTCCATCCCGTAAATGAGTTGAAAAAGTGAGAAACCATTTGTAGTCTTAAAAAAATTTCGGTAGGCCCATAATGCGGAGTACAACATAAAATTATAATTTGACATGGCTGAATTGATCGTTCACTATAAAATAGTCTTAAGGGACCTATTCATAGCTTCCACCTAACCATTCACTTGTCAGTAGTAGGGTGACAAATTCTCTTGCCTGAACCCAACCTTTGACGTTAACTCAGACATCATTTTATTTTGAAAGTGACTGCCATGGTTAGTGAGAATATCTCTTGGGATGTCGAACCTTGCTATTATCTGGTTAAAAAAAGAGAGATTTGTTGTCTCGCCATCATATTTAAATGTTGGCATAGCCTCGACCCAATTCGTGAAGTAGTCTACTACTACGATGATATAACGGTTCCCCCTTGATGAAGGGGGATTGCATGTAGCATAATCAATCCCCCACTTGGTGAAGGGACCAATTTTGATGATGGGAAACATGGGAGAGGGGTGTGTCATCATCTTATGAGACAAGATTTGACATGGGTGGCACTTCTTGACCGATTCAACACAATCCTTGATTAATGTCGGCCAAAAGTAACCAACTCGTAGAATATTTTGGGTTGTTTCCAACCCATACAAATCACTGCCACATGCTCTGGTGTGGAGATAATTAAACATGATTTTTTTCTTCTTCATGACTGAGACACCGACGAAAGATGAAATCTACACCTCGATGATATAGAGTGTCCTCAAGTATGAGATAGTTCTTGGCCTGATGGCATATATGGTGACGCTCATCATGAGAAGGAGAGGTGAGGCACTTCAAACTCTAGATATAGGCTAGTATATCTCCATACCAAGGGTCTGAATATGTGATCAAAAACATGTCTCCTTTAATAGGTGACGCCTCAGGTATAACATCACCTTATTTGACTCGAAGTTTCAAGATGAGTTCCGCGAAGACCAACGAATTTTTGGATTTCACTGAAACAAAATCCAAGTCAAATTCCTGGAGGATAACTATCCATATACTGATCTTTCCATCAATTACACGTCATGTCAACACATATTGAAATGGATTCACAATGGCAATGACGGTGGTCTTGAGAAACAAGATGTAATGACCGAAAATTTGGACAACCTGAACTGTTGCCAACACAAGTTTTTCAAAATGTGAATAATTTATTTTTGGTCCAACCAACCCTCGACTCAGGTAATAAATCATGTAATCTGAGAGAAAATCATCCTCCTGAACCAAAACCATACCGATGGTCGACTCCATAGTGGCCAAATACAATAAGAAATATTTATTATAATTGGGTGGCTGAAGCAGAGGGGCATACATGAGGTCTCATTTTAATGCTTCAAAAGAGCATTGGGAGGCTTCATCCCAATGAAAATGAACGTTCTTCTTCAGTAAACGCATGAAACCCTTTGTGATCTCAGCATAGTTTGCGATGAAACATTGTAAAAAGTTTTATTTTCTCTGTAAGCTCTGAAGTTGATGGATTGTGCACGAGGGATGCAACTGAACTATTGCCTCAACCTTTATAGGATCGAACATGATTCCTGTTGTCAAAAATATGAAACCTAGCAAATGACCCAATGTTATGCCAAAAATGCATTTTTTTGGATTCAAGCGAATATGGTAGTAGCGACATCACTCAAAGATAAGTCATAGGTGTGTGGGATGATCAGCTCTCTTACGATATCGTGATGCTAAATCATCAATATAAGCCTAGACTATGTGTTTGAGGTCATGGAAAGAAAAATACATGCCCCACTGAAAAGTAGCTCCAGCAATTTTCACACCAAAAGGCATCTTCCGATAAGCGAATGTACCCCATGGACAAATGAAATAGGTTTTGTGTTGGTCTTCAGGCTTGATCTGTATCTGATTGTATCCCGAAAAACCATCCATGAAAGAGAAGGCCTCACAACCTATGCATTCATCAACAATTGGTCGATAAATGGAGTGGGGAAATTATCCTTTGGACATGCCTTGCTCAAATCATGGAAGTCCATACATACACTAATTGTACCCTATTGTTTGTTGACTGGAATGGGATTTGACACCCATTGAGTCAATTGAATGGGGTATATGAAACCAACTTTGTTTAGTTTCTCTACTTCAGCCTTAATAGCTGCTACTTTCTTAGGATTAACCGGACGAAGATTCTACCGAACCGTCTTAACATCCAGATATGTCATGATTTCATGTTCGAAGATTCTTGAATCTATGTCTAGAATTTCCTCATAATACTAGGAAAATACATCGAAAAATTATTTAAATAAATCCGTGTAGATTTGAATCTCCTCAAGGGAGAAGTATGCTCCAACAAAAGACATTATCCATGATGCCAGGGGTTCTAGAGATATCAATAGGTATCATTTTAGCGATGGTTTCCATATTTCTTTCAGCATAAACAATCTGCATAGCCAAAGTATTGATAGGAAAAGCCCTATCTCCAAGCATAATTAGATTGAGTTCACCTACTTCAATTCTTCTTAACACTGGGAGGAAATAAGATCTGTGATGGAGATCATCCCAAGGTATGTCCAGACTAGTCATTGTCTCAATAATCCCCTCGTCTGAGGGAAATAATAAGTCTAAAGAGGTAGTATCCACGAGGGAACCTTGATCCCAAATAGGCTCTAGAACTGGATCTAACTCCTATGCGGGAGTTGGATCGGGGTTGACGAAAGCTTGCTAGACTATAGAGTACGCAAATTCTGCTACAGACAAAGTCATGGACATGCCATGGTGCCCTGTCCCTTCCATCATGGATTATGGGGAAGGAAGAGTCCACATATCATTAAAGTAATTCATGTGAAATGACGAGATTTGAAAGATTTCAGCCCTAGGTTGGTCGGGGACAACTGATATGTATTTGACATTGTCGGTCGAAGGTGGGTAATCAAAATTACCCATCAAAGGTGGGAACAAACCAACCCCTATGTTGACGATGTTGGGCTAAGGGTTATCAATAATTGGGACCATGGATACCCCCAATGAAGGTTCAGGATGGGAGAAGGATAACTGATTAATGGACACGATCCAACCCTTGTGTGGAAACCACAAGACTCAAAAAACTGTTGTGACCACTACTTACATAGCATAGGTCCAACTCCTTCCTAACAAGAGATTGTAGTTGAGAGACACATCGACCACTTCAACCTCGATGCACATGGTATTCCCCCTAACTACATAGGGAAAGAGGGGATGATTCCATGTGGTTAGAATGAATGACCATTGAAAGCGGTAAGAAGAGTCGGTGACATAGACAAAACAATATGTCCAAAGGCAGGGCACGTAAGTACGCATGTTGACCCACTATAGGTTGCATACACCTCTGTAACTTCTCAAAAAAATGAAAACCAATAGTCAAGCAAATGAATTAGGGAGTACTGGTATCGAAGACTAGAATCCCATAAAGACAAAGAAACTTACAGAAACTCAAAAAGGCAGTTAAACCAATTAAAGAACCTAGAAAGAATATCCCCAAAAAACCCTAGAGATATCTCCCCAGTATGGTCACCAATTCTGCTATAGAGGGAAAATCCCCCTACAAAATAAACTAGGGTTCTGAAGTGTAGGCAAAGCTAACCGTCTAAAGTCTCCTACTTTTAGCAACTATCCCGTCATTACCCCACAATCATACATAAAAGACAAAGTATAGGGATCTGATAGGCATACCTTAAACTTCGCATCTGGTGTCGATCCCTTTGCACTCAGTTGTTTCTCAACTACAAATATCCTCCCAAGGCCAACCTGCATTAACCATAATACAAAGAAGAACCTGCAATCATGCATTCTATATATGGATTAGTGGGTTAGACATCATAAAAAAATCACAAATAAATCATGAAGGTTGAAGACATCATTTGGTAAGACGGAAAATGTATTTCTTTATATTAATCTCACAAATTCGCTTACAATATGAGACCATCAACTTCTCCTCGAACTTGGTCCTAGGCTCCTCTTAACCATGCACCAACTTCTTTCACTTATTATTCTCCTCCTTAGTTCTCTCTAGGGAAATGGAAAGGGTTTGCAATGGAGGAAAAAAGGAATTTTGGCTCAAACTCACAATGTGGTTGCAAAATATTGGGGCAAAGGGGGAATATAGAAATGGGCAGAGTTTTTATGCTCTCATGCTTCTCCTTGGAATGGGACCCCAACACCTTCTTTTATAGACCAAAAATATAGTAACGGTTGGGGTGACTGGCTATGGGCGGTCAAATGGTTAGGTAACATCCCGAAAACCCGTATCCCTTTTCAATATTTATTTTTCATTCTTTTTTGTGAGTGTACATGGGTTGTAATGGGGTAGCTAGCATATGTACATAGGTAGTAGTGGTGCAGGGCATGCACATATTCAAAGAAATGTGTTTTTAGAAGAGTTGTTCAATGATGGCTTCAAAAAAATAGCAAGTAAAATGGCCTGATTCTAGGTATTCATGTCTAGTGAAATTTAGAGTTATAAAAAGCGTAAGAGATATCAAAATAGTCGGGTTTGTAGGATAAAGCTTAAAGGATGAGATATTTGAACACTTTCAAAGAATTCCAAGTCAGGAGAAGGTGGAAGCTTAGGAGGAGGAGCGACAACAACCATTAAATTGGTTGTGGAAAAGGAGCCTGGACTGTTAGATCAACATCTAGTAACATAAGGAAGGATAGAGGAGGAAACAGATCTCAAGCATTGGATCTAAGCGCAGAGGATCAACCATTGTCTGATACATAGGAGAGGGGACTTGTTGAAGTTCCGAAGTCCTAAAACCATTTGGGACCATCCATCAACTTGGAGGATGCGTGGTGGAAATCCATCCATTTTGGGTGAAGGCACTCCCAGAGGAATGAGTGCATAGAAGGTTGAAACACCAAAACCCCAAAGAGAAGAAGAGCCGAGAGACTTCTATATACAAAGAGACACTTGTCAACATATTGCGAGCTTCGGGTAACTTGTATTGAGGTTTCAGTTTAGAAATGATATCGTCGAAGGTCGATGTCCCAAAGAGGACGATAGCGATTGATATGGGATAGACAGGTGTCACCCGATCATCAACTTCGAGGGATTGTACTCCAGGGTTTTTGTGAAGTAGTGTTTCAAAATATCCCAAAGCATCGAAGGCTGAAGTGGTTAAGATTCGTTGATCCCACAGGGAGCATATGGATCATTGATCTGCAAGGGGACGTGTGGAGGACAAAGATTCACTCCATTGGATAATTGTTGGATCAACAGAGGACAAGTGTAAAAATATCGATCACTTTGAAATATTTCATTTCATATATTTTTGATTGTTGATATTTGAAGACGCTGAAGGCTGAAGTCCCGGAAACAAAGAGAGTCATCAATGTGAAGGAGGATATGTGGAACCAGATCTAGGACTCCAGAAGAAAGTGGGGGAAGGGCAGATCCAAAGAACCAGAGAAGATCTTGGTCGTTGATCAAGGAAAGAGTCGTAGGACCGTTGATCTCATTAAGGAATAAAAATTCCCAAAGTGGGAGAAAAGTCATCTATTTGAAGGACATGTGGTGAGAGATCGATCCATTTTGGAGAAATACCTCCAGAATAAAGGGAGGTTTCAGAATCGAAAATCTTGAAGGTCATGTTCACAGAGGAGATTTCACATATTGATCTAGATTAAGAAGATCTGGTCCGTAGTATTTGGAGAGGACAGATCTGAACTGTCAATCCAGGGGTACCGTCAACATCGGGATATCGATGGTCCCGAAACATTTTGGGGGGTTGAAGGTGCATGATATTTAACATGGAATATCATGGTCATGTGAGAACGTAGCCAGAGGAAGCACACAAGGAAGGGGCTAATGGAAATGGGCTAGTGCCCAAGAAACGAAGAGCACCTAGAGCACACAAATAGAGGGTGCAGGTATCACAGGACATGTGCCTAAAGATAAAAAAGGGGCTTGTGTATAGCTGAATTGGGCTCAAAACTAATCATGAAGAGTCGATCTGACTCAAAAATTAGAAGATCTAGTGATTGAGAGGTCAAAAAAACCTAGGAGGGTAGGGGGGTTGCATCAGGTGGTATTATAGCTTTGAATTTTCGTTTAGACAACAGGTGAAAAGGAACCAAAGTACTCATGCTCTCTGAGGAGTTTGTTGCACGCACATGGCAACAACAAAAAATTAAATAGCCAGGTTAGGTGTGAGAAATGATGGATATTTTCTTGTATGTAGAGTGATCCATAGGCTTTCCAAGAAGGAAGGTAGAAGGTGGAAATGGATTTTGAAGGCCATGAGTGTGGTTGAAGAGAATTCTGCAAGGATAAATGAAATCTAGAGATGGATGTGGAGCTCAATGAGATAAGAACAAGGATGGAGCAACTGACATTAAAAATGTAGCAAGATTTTAAAGCGCATTGGGTGTATGAGTGGCCCATGAAGAAGAAGGTGAAGTAGTGTTGGAAACCAATTCACATTTTTCTACTATCCTTATAAGCTGCCTACACCAGTGTTTTGCAAACCTTGATTTTCCTCACAATTCTCGAATAAAATGGCACTATTATTTTTGCGCTATTTCCACACTTACCTTTGTTCTTGTTTTCACGACTGCAAGCGTGAAAACTTGGTTTTAGAAGTCACATTAAAATCGTCACTGAATTGTTGTAATCATTCTTGTTGATATGCCCATTGCGTTTCCAATTTACTTATCATTATACGATTGACAAGACTCCAAGATCCTTATTCATTTGTTAATATGACTTCATTTTACAAGATTGTGATGATATTCTTTTGATCGAGCATGTGATGCATTGGTGATTCGATTTATATGTTCTTTGATCATTGGTTTCATGAAAAAAAATTGGTGTGATGGTTAGACCCTTGGTATAAATCTTTTCACATAACACATGTTTCATATGATCGGACCCTTGGTGTGATTTTGAGTTATTGCTTTGGTTTTAAAACTATGCTAATATTATCGCTTGCGCAAATGTTTGGTTGATTTACCATAAGGTTTCATTGATTGAATGGCATGGTTATTAACATATGCATAGTGGTTGAATAGTTATTTACGCCAGTGGTTGTACTATGGGATATGACTGTTGTGCATGGGATGAACTAGCTCCACCACCTTCGCACGTTATGTCATTAATGTTTTCCCCCTATCCGGGTTCACCTTTGCTAGTTTTTGGGTAAGCTTGTGAGTGTTCTGCCCCTGTGTATGCTGTGTTCAAACCCTGGCCCATTCACCTTGCTCACTGTGTGTTCCTATCTATGGCACCGGTGGTGCGCATAGAGCCAAATGGTAAATAAGCCCTGTTACTATTCTATAATACCCAAAAGGATTTAGAAGATAGTGGTTGGCTTGCGTTTATACATAGGTTTGAGGGTTTCAACATTTTGGTTTCCCAACAATTCTCCCTCACCTTTGACAGGTGTAGGGATAAAGTAGGTGACATACATCTTGAACTCAATGAAGAATTCATAAGCTGTGCTACAGGACTAGTAGCCATAGGCTAGCGATGGTTTAAAAACTACAAAGTTGATGAGGTGTCATGGTCATTACTATTTGTATCAAGGAAGGTTGTCTCATGTGATAAAGGTATGCCTATTTCCACCCTTAAACCCAGGTGGCACGATCTTTTGGTGATTGTGAAACAATTTGTGACCTGTGAAGGTCAGTATGGCTTGGTTTTTCTGTATCACCTTCGGTTATTGATGAGTTGCATGGGCTATCCATTTAACATGCCACATTACTTCTTGCATAGTCTTTACAAGATGTCTAAGAGGTTCAAATGTGAGAAGTCCGATAGCAGCTTGTTTCATCATGACTTGGTTAGACTCATCTTCATCCACCATTTAAACCTTCATGGTGATAATTGGCAAGCCTTTCTATCCAGAAATGGCTTTGCTAATCCAAATTCTATCCAAATCGATAAAGCCGTGGTTAGTGAGACTATGGTCGGGCCACCCGTGCCTTTTCATATTCTTCTACAACTTGCCAAACCCTCAGTTTTCCCTGGCATCGACCTACCTGACATCATGACAGACAAGACTGAGGCTATCAAGAATCCTATGAGTAAGAAAGTCAAGGGTAATCCTTCTGTCGATAGCAAGGGTAAGAAGAATGCTTAATTGATATCGAGACTTGCCCGTAATAAACCTAAGCCAAACGTCGACCAAAAGCCCATAGTTCTGAGCGAGGACTTGGACTCCGATGTCGAGCGTTTCTTGGCTAAAGAGTATCCCTTTTCCCATGGCCTATGCTCTGAGAAACCCTATGAATATGTATCTAATTTACCCCCTTGTCTCAAAAACAATCCTAAATACCCAAGAATCAAGTTACACAATGAAACCCCTGGTGACTTAAACAAAAACTCGATTGTTATGTCAAAACCTGAACAGACATCATGCATCCAATGCAGTGTGTGGCTAGAGCATTATTACAATGACATTCCTTTATTTCAATCAAAGATAAAATCGTTGGAGGAGCAAGTCGCAGTGTTGTCGAGAGAAAGGGATAGGCTTCAAGCTAATGACAAGAAACAAAAAACCACTGGTTTGATTGTCTTCAAGAATGTCGAATCAACAACAACCTTTGTCAATTCCAAATTATCATAATCAAAGCCGTTTTTTATTGTCCAGGTATGGATTTCAATATGAATTTTGTTTTTCTTGAGTTGTCTCGAATAAATATAATCGATTGGATTTTCTTTCTATAGCTCTGTTCCTTTTAATTCAAAATGATTATGTTTCTCTCAGTTGACCAAATCAATTTCGTTATGAATCATGAGTGGGAAATTTGTTTGCTAAACTCGAACATACCTACGATTTAGTTAATATGATTCTATTATTCTCAGATTAGTAGAAATGAATGATTGTTTTTGATTTTGGTTTGGTTCGCTTTAGAATAATTTTGTTGTTTTGAATTGAAGTAGTCGATTGGGTTTTGCTTTCAAATTTTCTCTATTCGTTTTAATACATTTGAAATGATTTTTCTTCTTGTACAGTAGATTCACTTTACTAAACTCAAATGTAGCTATGATTTGGTTATGTGATATTGTCATGCCTAGTTTAGCAATTGATTGGTTTTTGATTTGGTTTGGTTTGTGTTTTGAATCAATTATGTTCATCTGATTTAGGATAATCGATTTGGTTTGATTTCGATTAGTTTTGTTTGTTCCTAATAGACTCAAAACAACCCTGTTGACTTTGATTTACCAGGAACGAATATGTTTGTATTGCATCGATATTCTCATTTACTTTTGACCTGTGCAAAAGATCTATTTGCTAAAATCATGGAGCTGGGTTGATTGATACAATTTTACATAACGATTATGCCATCTCCAAATTGTTTTGATCCATTCCTTTTTTATTTGATTTGCAAACGATTGGTGCGTGTCTTGAGTTAGGACGATTTCTTGTATGAGCTGGATTGGTATCGAAAATAGATTTGATGCTACTGTGTTGGTTTTGATTTTCAAAAACGATTTTGCTAAGCTCAAATTGACATATTTTGTCTCTGTTGAATTCGTATGAAAAACTCAGCTAATAATTTGTTTTGAAATTGATTCAAGTGATGATTTCGTTGATTGTCAATCGGTTTTGTCTGCTCCCAATTAGATATAACAAACGTTTGAAAAATCCCACATATCCTGTTATCAACTTATTAATTCAATTATGATTTCATTTGTTTCAATTTACATACAAGTTTTGATTTGATTTGCAAATAGCATGGGTCGTTTGTATATGTTTAATATAGTTCTATTAATTTGAAAAAAACGATCTTGTTGATTTCGTTTGGATTCGACAATGATTTTGTCGATGTCTGAAGCAACATAAACTATTTGTGTCGATTGGAATTGATTCATGAAAATCATTTCATTACTGTTGAATTATCTAAAGCAGTTATGTTTACCCCAAATTGGTGATAACAAATTGAACAGAGTTCATGCATCTCTGTTATCTTTCGGTTGACCACGATTTAGTTTGTTCCAATTTGCATACAAGTGTCGATTTGAATGATTCTTTTGGTTTCTAATTAGCAATCAAATATTGTTCAATAGTTTGAATATATTCTTTAAGATTTGAATTGCTTTTGAAATGATTCTGTGTTCAATTTAGACTATCTACAGAATCGCAAGATTATGTAGCTAGTCTTAAAAATTAGATTTTTGTCAATTTTATCAATAAAATATCCTCTTAACTTGTCTATATTTGTCCTCTTTTAGGTGCATATGAATTACAATGATCAAATGGCCATGCTATGGCAGTTTAAGAGATACTTTGGATATGGTTTTGTTTAAGGTTGTTAGCTTGAGTAAGAAATAGAGATTTGGGATATTATCCTTAGATTTTTGTAAATTGTTTTGATAATTCCCACAGGGATGTTTTACCCTGTGGGAAGTCTTTAAATACTTGTCAATTTTTTGTAATAAATCATCATCGTTGTGGAGAGAACCAGACTATGGATTTATGATTCAGACTGAGATGAAAGTTGATGTCTTGTAACAACTTTCGCTTTCAATATATCAAACTTTTGTTTCAAGTTTTCTGCATATCAGTTTGCAATTAATTATTGACTACTTTAGCTATCATAATTCATTGCATGTTGATGTGATTTGATTTATATGTTGTCCATATCTGATATCTCTTATTTAAAAATACAACAATCACTTTATTTCAATTTAATGAATACAGGTTTATCTTTTTCATTAATTGAATTGTTTTGCACAAATTGTTGCACACAGATTTATCTAATTGTGATGGTTTGTAAATCATAAAATTGTTGTTATATTTTATGTCTTGTTTGTCCTGTCGTTTATATTTGAAGAGTACAATTGATTCTAGTTTATGAGAAGCTTGTGGATAATCTGGTGCGGGTTTCCTCCCACCAAACAATTGAATCAACTATTGCACACAGGACAAGCCTGAAGCGTTACTTCAGGTCAGTTTGTTATTTGTCATTTAATAGTTAGCTTATTAGTGTTATTTAAGTAGTTTAGAGAAATATATTAGTTTAGATTCATAGTTAGAATTATTATTTTAGTTGCTTAGCTTAGATGGTTTTCATTCTATTTCTTTTTCATAAAATTATCAAAAAAAAAAATAGTTCCGTTGTCTTAGGATAGATTACAAATGATTTTCGCAGGTTTTAATTTAAATCTGTAATTTGTAAATATTGTATATTTGTAATTAAAGATGATTTTGTTGATAATTAAACATTTACTTTTATAGAATTATAGTTGTATGATTTAGGTAATAGATTGTATATATGTAGTTTAGATTTGTGTATTAGTTTGTTTTAATTATTGTTTTTATTCACATTAGTTCCTTTAGCTAGTTTTAATTTGTTTTTCTTAGGACTTAGATTGTCTAACGGAGCTGCTAAACCCGTTAGGGTGGGTTATCCCAAAATTCTTGGGTTATTTAGACAACCCCGAACTGAATCCACTCTTCCAGTTGGCGAGCGTTCATTTTCGCCCGTCAACAAGTAGTAAGTCAAGAGATTTTTGGCGAGAGGAAAGAAACAACTGTTAAAGAGGTGGATGAGGTATTTCAAAAGCCTTAGACATGAAGAGGAAGTGGTTCACATCAATGAGCCAAAAGATGGAAGAAACCTCAGTGATGAGAAGAAGGTGAGATCAGGTGAAGATATCATAAACTGTCAGAAGAGCAGAGATTGATTTTCATATTGCCAGGTGGGAAATGAAATGGGATCATTAAAGGATCTCATAGAATTTCAGGAGGACAACAATGGAAACTCATATTGCCAAGTGGGTAGAGTTGGACTTTCGAGTTGCCAGGTGGGCAATAGAAAGAGATTAGTGGAAGGTATTGTATGTTGCCAAAGGAGTAGTGTTGAAAGTTCAAATTTTCAAGTGGGCAATGATATGGGATCAGTTGATCTCATAAACTTCCAAGTGGGCAGAAGAGAAGTCTCAAATTGCTAGGTGAGTAGGGGGAAAGAAATGAGACCATCAGAAAGTCTCAAGAGCTCATAAGTTATTCCAGTTCAACAAGGAGTGTTGATAGGTGAATATTCATGTGGATTTGTAGACCATGTGAATGGCTATGATGAGAAGTTAAATACTCTCACCATTTAAGAGGAATATCTGAGGTGCATTCTGATTATTGGAGGGATCAAGACATTCCTACCAAACAACCAGGTAGAGGCCAGTGCACATCGTGAAGGTGGAGCAATAGAAGAAATCCAACCAACAAAAATTGTCAAAGAGGAAGAAATGGAGAAAACATTGATGTCTACCCCAACATAAGGAGAATATCATTCAACAAAATTTCTCAAAATTTTCAGCTAGGAAGATGAAAAAGAGATGACTACAACACTGAATCTTGTAGTAGAGGAGATAGCAAACAACATGGATTTTGTTGATATGTATGCAGAATTGGAATCCCTAGAGATAAGGGTAATGGTGCAAATCTTGCACATCCTTTTATCACTCTGTAATTTTCCCAAGGCTGTGGAGGTAGTCACAGAGGCAACATCAAAACCACTTTGAGTCTCAGATCTAGACCTCCAAGACTCAGAGAGAGATCTCTCTATTTGATATAGATTTGTTTGAATAGATATTAGGCTAGCTAATGAGTTCAGAGTTTGGATTTTTATATATGAGGTGTTTGGGATATTGAAAACTCGAATTTTCATTGGGCCATGGGGTCTACCTTTCTGAAAATGGATCTATCTCAGATGTAAGGATTGTCTCCACAGGGTAGGATAGAAAGACAACTGGATCAAATTGAATTAAATGAAAGTGGAGGAGAGGAAAATAAGGGAAAATGCACCAATCAGAGGAGAAGATAAGAATTCCTATGCTCAACTTCAGACGAAAACATGCAAACCATTAAAAGACCCAAAACAAAGTGCAAAAAACAAGTTATGTTCGTAATATTTATTTCAATGATTGGATTAGGGAAAACATCAAATGGATTTACATAGTAAGAAGGAATTTAACCAAAGTTGAAAAAAATAACCAGTGAGTCTAACACAAGAATCATGTAGCTACAACTTTTATTTCTGGAAAATCATCTAGAAAATTACAATGTATCCCCCGTGGGGCATGAATCCAGAGCTTAATCACCAACCCTTGTGAACTTTTCTTATTAAAACACATATAACCAACTCTCCCCAGGATTATGAGGTTGAAATCAACCACCTCGACCAAAAATAGCAAAAAATCTCCAACAATCCTAAATTGTCCACCATGAAAGATGGGTTGAATTTCTGCAAAAAAGGGGTCCACTCAGACATTTGTTTCTCTTCAATGTTGAATATTGGGGAAAAAATTAAGGATGCTATTGTATATGGAAATTTTCTAGACAAAAACCTTCTTTGGTTTTGCCAAATTCGCCTCCAGATCGTCATAAAAGCCCACAAAATCGGGACTGTAACAGGAAAACCAAAAATCCAAAAAATGAGGCTGAAAGACAGCTTCGATTCTCCCAACTGGGGGCACCTGTGCCAAAAATGAGAGAAGTTTTCTTATTCAACCCATTATGGAGGCAAACCCCTCTTGGTTTTTAAAAATTCATTTTCATTTTCCTGGAATAGGCTTGGGAAGAAGATTGGTGAAAATGCTGCAAAAGTGGTTTTTTTGGGGGAAAGGTGGTAATTTCGGACCCCCCTGAAGTGGTAAGTGATTTTAGGGGGGAGGGGTCCATTGTCCGGTGGATATGAAAAGTGTACAAGGGGTGGTAATGTGAAACCACTCATTCTGGACCCCCCTTGGTGTGATGGGACATGAGGAGGGGGGTCCAGAATGCACACGGGAGTGGGTAGGAACTTAGGATAGGCTTGCTTTTTATGTTTAATTAATTTTTTAGTTTTTAATTTTATTTCATTTTTTTTAACTTCTTATATTTGATTTTTTTGTTTTGTTTGTTTTATACTTTTAGTTTATTATAATTTTAATTAATGTTTCTTTTTAATTCTTTTTAATTTATATGTATTTTTTATTTATTAATTTATATGTTTTTATTAATGTTTTTTTTATTTGCATTTGTTTTAATTAATGTTAAATTAATAGAACACTAACCTAATTAATAACTTAAATAATTAACTCAATTATTAATTAATCAATTAATTAATAATTAATTAGTTATTAACCAGTTTAACCTATTCTAACTATACTAAAATTATTAATTAATCTAATTAACTTATTTGATTTTTCCTTTAATACTAAGTTTGTTTATTCGTGCATGGGTGGCGAGATAATGGAGGATGATGTCATGAGGCAGGGGAGGTATGATATCGTCTGTATGGTGGTAAATTGGAAGGGTGTTAGGCAGTAAGTGGTCTAGAGTGGAGGAGGTCTAATGCAATGGATTGGTGACACGTTGGGACAGGGCCCGCTAGGAAAAACTGCCTCATTTCAAACCCATCCCTCTTTAGTTAGATATTGAATTTTCTAACTAAAGAGGGATGGGTGACATATCGTTTAAATGTCGCTTCCTCTCACCATCGCCATTGCCCTCCTAGCTCCGTTACAATTCTCATACAATGATGAACCTGCAAAAGAACACAACCAAAGTGATAGCAATAGCATAAACTCAATATAAACCTATGTATGTCATCAAGGAATCCTACAATAAAACACAACAAGCTTTATAGGAAAGAATCATATTACTGTATCATATTAAATGTGAAAGAGAGATTACAACCATGGCCTTGATGTCATAAGGTCCCTTCCAACTGTCCTTCATTCCCCACACACTTTCACTCCAAGAATTCTGAGAGCATAGATTTGATAATATTCACAATCTATCTTGACAAAGGCAAATCTAAAAGCCACTCCAACCAAGCTAATAATTCCAATCCAACCAAAGCTAACTTTCTCCATGAGAAATCCTCTCCTTTTATAAGTTGAAGAGGATAAGGTGAGGAGGTTAGGATGATCCCACTAAATCATGAAAGCGAGTAAGATCCAAACCATTCGGATGCCACCTCACCATAGAAGTTTCTCCTTCTAGAAGATTCGAGAAAATGCTTGTTTTTCCCATGTGTAGGCATTTTCGCACCCTGCCTATAGAGAAACTTGCAAACATCTCGCACCCTAACTATGGTGCAACCTGTGAGAATCAGACATTCTCGCACCCTACCTATATAGCAACCTGGGATCTTCCTTTTTTACAGGGTTTTTACAAGGGAAATGCAACTTCTTTTCTCAGAAAAAGTTTTTCTCCCTTCTCTCTTCAGGAACTCAGAACACTGACCCCTTTGAAGGAAACATATAGGTTTACATCATTAACGGTCATAGGGATGATGAAAATAATGTTTAACAGAGAGCCCCCCAAAGTATGAAGTTAGAACAGAGTGATAGCTGAAATACTTTGTCGAGTGTGT
Organism: Picea engelmannii; assembly: GCA_009831015.1. NCBI lineage: Eukaryota > Viridiplantae > Streptophyta > Pinopsida > Pinales > Pinaceae > Picea > Picea engelmannii. The sequence goes on along the minus strand of ML776656.1, from coordinate 537,979 downwards.
GTAGGCAACAAGGAATAGTCGGTCGGAAACCTGCCAGCAAACATGGAAATACAGTACAATAATACATCATCACTGAGGTAGGAATTCCCATACTCAGAATACAAATGAATTAAAGTATAAATGCCAACATGTGAAGATCCATGTCAAGTAAGATAGGTCATGGCCACCAAACATACATTGTGGATCCATGCCATTATTACTCAAATCTGAACATAGCCACCAAAAATACACTATCGATCTATGTGTTAAAGACTCAAATTCGAACATAGCCACCAGACATACAATGTGGATCTATGCAACAATACACTGAATATACTTCAACGCAACCTGAATTTGTCAGAAAAGATCGAGGGTCTTTATTTCCACCACTCTATAGTACGAATCTAACCATGTGAATACATATGTTGAAGTCGAACATGGTAGAAACCACTTGATTATGGATCATTACTGTATACCATTAACAAGTGCGAGGGAAATCATCATTAATTTCAATGACCCCCAAGGTACTTTGGTACAATCCAATGAATGTGAATCAATGAGTTGAGGTCTAACACTCAATGGAATGTCCCGATCAGGGGTCAATAATGAAAACCCACTGTCGAAAGTGAGGAAACTTACCATTAATGCATGCAAGTTCCAAGGTACCAATTGGTTTCTAAGTCTAATTCCAGGATAATGAGTTGAATTCGACAAGAAAAGACTTATCATAGGAGGGCCTTAATGTATCCCACATCAATGACATGAAACAAGTAACAAGATTTGATGTAGATCAGAGTAACAAGTGATTCAGGATTGACTCAGGGATGGCTGATGCAATAGAAGGCTTAAAGACTGCAGAAATGGCTGATGCAATAGAAGGCTTTTAGGGTTGAACTTCTCTTTGAACATATTGATGACACGACAACTGTCCTGGAAATACTGACTCAACAACAAGGATCACAGACCAATTTGTAATCTTATAGGAGTATAATTGGGATACAAGTGGATTTTCCAACCTAGACACAAGGTGAGTGAAAGGGTGTCATGTTCAAAAGTGACTCTTCCATGGAATACAGGTTTAGACACAATTCTTTCCCAATTTTTCCCCCGCCATTTCTGGCGAGTACCTCTTTATTTTTACACAAGCTTGAGGAGGATAACATATGCTTGAAATGTAAGCTCATCCTTCAGACAAGTCCCTCAAAGTATGTTTAACGAACCCTGAGAAGGAGTGGTTTGCTCCCATATGGGCCTTTTGATGTTTGTTTTACGAGTCCAAAGAAAGAAAAATCGGGGGGTTTTCATGTTTACAGAGTCTGAAAAACACTTAAAGAGAACTCTCTCAGTTCCTTTTTCGTAAAGTAGTTTGATGAGACCGAAAAAGAGATAAATTACTGCCCAACAGATTCTTTCTTCAAATACTTTAATGAGCGTGAAAATAGCAAGATCGCTCGACAATATTTTCATGTTTAGAGAGTCTGAAAAGAGCTTAAAGGGAACTCCAGTGGGTTCCTTTTTCGTATAACCTTTACGAGTTCGAAAAAGTGATAAAAGTATACTTGGTTGTATTCTCATGTATTTACGAGCATGAGAAAGAACAAAGACTAAGCTCGATAACTTATTTTCATGTATTTACGAGAATGAGAAAGAACAAAGACTAAGCTTGGTATTGTTTTCATTTTTACGCAAGATTTAAAACAAAACAAAACTATGCTTGGAATAGATTTTAATTTTACACAAGCTTAAAAACTAAACAAAACTATGCTTGGACCTGGTTTCATTTTTACACAAGCTTGAACCAAAGGAAATTATGCTTGAGGTAAGTGATTTCATTTTTACACAAGCTTGAACCATAGAAAACTATGCTTGAACTTCCCAACGCATTATCTACGAATTCACATGGTTGGTACTTAGCCCCCAGTTTAAGAAACTAGTGGCTCTACTTTAGCATGAATTGCAGAGGCTAGAAGTATTTCCCCCCAAGCTTCGTTTCATCCAATGACCAAGGTGAAGGAAATGAAGCTTCAAATACTAGACGAAGGACTTGACTCAAACAGAGAGGGGGAGAACTATTTCATTTTTTAACGAGATTGACACAGAAACAAGAACTATGCTCATAACCTATGTTTCAGTTTTTGATGAGGTTGCCACAGAGATGAAAAAACTATCCTCGTAAGTGGTTTTATTTTTTAATGAGCTTGAAATCAAAAAACCATGCTCAAGGCTGGTTTCATTTTTAAATGAGCTTGAAATCAGAAAATCATGCTCAAAGACCTCTGTTTCATTTTTAAACGAGGTTTCCTCAGAGATGCAAAAACTATCCTCAGATCTTCTTGATCATGGATACCAAGAGGACAATGCTTCAGAATGACACCATGTCAAGGGACAAAACTCGGTCATGGCTTCCAAGAGGTCTTCACTGGAAGGAAGAAACACACTCTGGAAGGACACCATGTCGAGGGTCATGACAGGAGTAAAGAGATCAGGCTCTAACAACCCTATCAAAGAGATCACCATGTCAACTACTAGATCTAAGTTATCAAAAGTCGAATACATGGGCGAAAATGCCACATAATTGACCTATGGCGGGGGTGATACCATCTACATATAAGAACCATTCAGGGAGGCAATCCAGGCAGGGTCAATGAATGAAAGTTTATCAACAGTCACAACCCATCCATCATGAGGGAAATATATCACATGAAAAAGAGTAGACATGATATCTTTCATGGCATAGACATAATCTCGCCCAAGGAGTAAAGAAAAATCCAAGGGGTCTTGGACTACCACGACATCAATGAAGACACTTTTCCCTCCCAAATTTACAGGAAACTGAGGAAGGGTCCCTAAAGGTGCACTAGTTCTTATGTTAAAAGATAATATATTCTACGTAACTGGTGTAAGTGGAGGACAACCCAAATCTTGCCAAGAAATAAAGAACAAAATACTAACAGACGAACCTTCATCTATCAGTGTCTGAGGAACATCTCGAGCACAAACTTGTACTATAATCTAGAAAGGAATGTGAGAGGGAAGATGAGGTCTAGTTAGCATACCCCAATCAAAATGGATGGTTTCATTACTTGGAGGGAGTTTCACAGGAGAAGGAGAAATACCCCCTAACACGACAAAGTTTATATCAATGAGAAAAACATGGGCAGTATCGGGTTTACTCTCTAGTGGGAGAGTAGGATCGATCGATGATGAGATCAGATCGACCACTTGGGTTTCATTCTCCAAGGGGAGAATGGGGTCGACAGGTGTAAACGGATCGACCACTTGGGTGACACTCTCTAACGGGAGAGTGGGATCGACCGAGGATGGGATCAGATCGACCTCTTTAGTTTCACTCTCTGAGGGGAGAGCGATATTGACCAAGGATGGTATCGGATCAACCACTTTGTCAACTAGTTCAACTAAGGATGTGACTAGATTGATGACATGATCAACCGGATTGACTGGTGAAGGGACCAGAGTGATCAGTCCATCAACTACAGAGGGGTTGAGAGAAAGCTTGTGATAAGCGAGGGGAAGTTGAGGCTGTGAAACAGTCATTTCTTCTAGTAATTTCGAGGCTTTGTCCATATGAGGGCAAAGATTATTTATATGACTCCCTTTGCACAACATACACCGGACCTTCACTCTACTTTTCTTCTTCCCAACCGTATCATGACTAGTTGACTGGAGGTCATTAGTATGTTGTTCATAGGCTGATGACAAGGGTTGGTCAGGGTGTGTAGACCATACTTCTATAACCTTGGATAGACTAGGGAAATCCTTAAGAAGATGGCTACCCTTACAAAGCCTGCAAGGGTACTTGGGCTTACAGGTTGTTTGGGTGATCTTGACATCATCAACACTCCTAGCATGAGTAACAGTAACTGGTTGTTTTCCAACATGTTTGACAATGGTTGGAGGTTTGGATCCTTGCTTAATTTTCTTCTTCTTATTCTTCCTTTTCTTCTTCTTCTTATTCACTGATTTACTAGCTTCAGAACTTTCGCTCGATGAAGAAGATGAAACGGAAGGTGACCTTGCAAGCGAGGAAGGCGAAGAAGACCTTACTGGTGAAGATGGTGAAGGATCAACATGAGGTTGATGGTTTTGGGGGAAAGTGCTTATGACCGAAGCAATTGCTGCATTTGGGATTATCTGAGTGGAGAACAACCACAGCGGAAATCTAATTATGAAACCTAGAAGGCTCAAAGTAGCAATGTGAGGAGGACCAATGTTCCCGTAAGAAGGAAAAACAAAAGGTTCCCTTGGAGCAGAGGTTCCTTCATTGGTCATTTCGGGAACTGATGCCATTAAAAACAAAAATCTAATCCAGAGTCCTCTAAGTAAAACAAACAACACACGCTAAAACTCTAGTAAACAAGCAAGCAAACAAAGCCTTCTCACAATGGATGCACTAGTTGGTGATGAAATCCAACGTCATGGGAAAAAAGTAATAAGGGGCTGAGATAGAGTGGGTGGAAAAGTTATGTTGACGACCTTCTTAATAGACTTACACCCTGGTGCAAGCTCCCACACATAATCATGGGTATACCCTCCAAGGAGCCCGGTGATTTTGGCCAGCGTCGATTCCAGGTACCATGAAGACTTGCCCCTCCACAGTCACCTCGTGTAAAGAACCTGGAGAGATAGGCCACTAAGGTTACCAATTACTACAATAATGCCTGGGGAAATAGTCGATAGTCCGATCCATTCTCAAGGGTAGGGTATCTAGCCCAAAATCAACTCGAAAGGCTTACACTCATCATTGTGGGTATACCTCTCAAGCGACCCCCATAATACGTGCAACCTCTACTCCAAGAAAAACAAAGCAAGGTGAGTAACTCTGCCAGTCTCAATCCGACCTCATGATTGACCCTTGTGTTATAAGGGCTTCCTAGAACAAAATGTAATAAGTGGATTTAACTGCCCCTTAACTCAAGATTCTATGTTTGTTTGCAGCTTTGGAAAGTTATCTTTCACACCTATTCCAAAGCCCTAAAACTAATCTAATGTAGGTTTGCTACCAAAAAATATAAAAATGTCTAATCAATTTTTATAAGCGCTTTATTTTATGGCTGTTGTTACTCAAAAATAATATGGCGTGGAGAGTATGGTGTTTTGACCGACTCGAAAATTATGAAAAGATATGAAGATGCAATCTTTTCATTTTGATTAAAGCTATGTTACGAGAAGGAGAAAACATTTATCATTCCCATATGCACAATGTCCCAAAATATATTAAACTCATCAATATCAAGATTCTCAAGAAATGAGAAAAAGGTACTGAACACCAATACCTGATTCATGGCCCCCCAAAGATAAAAAAAACACCAAGAATCATGTAATTTTTCTACTTCAAATGCAAGGATGCCCCCAATATAATATAAAGGAAGAAATTAAATCTTTTTGTTTAAAAAATTTCACTAAAAGCAATAATGAACTTTAAAACAAAGAAACCCAAACTAAAAGTTTTCTTTTAAAGCGAACTATTCAGAAGAAATATGATCTTTCCCTAAACAATTCTAAAGAAAACACATGCTTTGTAATTGAAAGACACTCAAAGCAAGTGACTAATCCTTCAAAACCAAACAAAGAAAAGATGGATAAAAGCAACTCAAAGAATGTCAAGAATATTGTAAATAGATCAATATAGGCTCCAAAAGTTCAATCCAGTTGTTCAAAGCTAAACTGGGCATCAAACAATGACAAGACCCAATCCAAAAAAAATTACAAACAAGTTCGTAGGCTGGCAGTGTATTTCAGTGTGAGAATCAAAGATTCTCACAGGCTGAACAAAGGTTGACTGCGAGGGGTTCGCACTGGACTTAACACCAAGGTGCGAACTCAGGTGTTTCTCGTAGGAAACTAAAGGGTATAGTGCGAGAATGCCTGTAAACAAACAAAAATTTGAAAAAGGACTAAATTTCAGTGAACTTTCAGATCCAGAGAGTCTGGATGGATCTCCCACAGACTCAGAGACCAGAAAACAAGCAATCAAAGAAATGGAAACTAGACTGACTAGGAAACAAATCTCCCTAGTGGAGTCACCAGTTTTTTTATTAGACTAATCGGTAGGTGCAGACACTAACTTATCTCCCTAAATCCACCTAGATCTAGAACAAAACACACTAGAACATGACGCTTTCCCTTAGGTTTTAGATATTGAATTTGCTAACTAAAGAGGGATGGGTGACATACCATTTAAATGTCGCTTCCTCTCGCCATCGCCATCCTAGCTCCATTACAATGCTCATACAATGATGAACCTGCAAAAGAACACAACCAAAGTGATAGCAATAGCATAAACTCAATATAAACCTATGTATCTGATCAAGGAATCATACAATAAAACACAACAAGCTTTATAGGAAAGAATCATATTACTGTATCATATTAAATGTGAAAGAGAGATTACAACCATGGCCTTGATGTCGTAAGGTCCTTTCGAATTTTCCTTCGTTCGCCACACACTTTCACTCCAAGAATTATGAGAGCATAGATCTGATAATATTCAAAATCTATCTTGACAAAGGCAAATCTCAAAGCCACTCCAACCAAGCTAATAATTCCAAGCCAACCAAAACTAACTTTATCCATGAGAACTCCTCTCCTTTTATAAGTTGAAGAGGATAAGGTGAGGAGGTTAGGATGATCCCACTAAATCATGAAAGCAAGTAAGATCCAAACCATTCATATGCCACCTCACCATAGAAGTTTCTCCTTCTAGAAGATTCGAGAAAAAGCTTGTTTTTCCCACGTGTAGGCATTCTCGCACCCTACCTATAGAGAAACCTGCGAACATCTCACACCCTAACTATGGTGTAACCTACGAGAATCAGGCATTCTCGCACCTTGCCTATATAGCAACCTGCGAACTTCCTTTTTTACATGGTTTTTACAAGGGAAATGCAACTTCTTTTCTCAGGAAAAGTTCTTCTCCCTTCTCTCTTCAGGAACTCAAACCACTGACCCCTCTGAAGGCAAAAAATAGGTTTACATCATTAACAGTCATAGGGATGACGAAAATAATGTGTAACAATGTGTCATAAGTTTCATTTGCAGTAGGAGATAGAGTTATTTTATATTCGTTTATTTTTATAATATCGTTATGGATTCTTTAGGTTGTGCAAGGAGTGCACAACAGAAAAATTGAGGTTTTTTATCCATCCCAAGGAGTGCACATCTGAACTCTGTGGAGTCAGAAAAGAGCATTCCAAGAGGGCACACTAGAGGGATCAAAAACTCAAGAGGAACCTCAAGGTTACTGAATACCTTAGGGGGTGAAACTGTGCAGAAGGAGCATAGAGAAACAAAGTTACTAAGAACTCTATAAAGCTCTACCAGGTGAGCATCGAGCGAGTGCAAGAGTGCACAGAAGGAACAATGTGTTGAGTTCAGAAGGAAAAAAAGTTTTTGAACACTTTGTAAGGAGCATCTCTACAAGGTGTGCATCGATCAAGGAGGACACTAGGAGGGCGAGAAGAATATATTTTCAAGAAATCCTTTGGATTTGAGTTTAACAAAATCCCAGAAATGCAAGGAGTGCATGGGAGATTGAAATATTCGAGGAGATCAAGCTCAGAAGGGATAACACAAAAAGTGCATGTGAGGCGGACTTATTCTAAGTCTAAAATCTCAGAAGAGATAACTCTTTCAAAAGCATAAGAGAGATCCAAATATTCAGGTTCACAGGAGAAAGTTCAAATGCTGAGAGCTTTGAACACTTTCAAAATATTCCAAGTCGGGAGAAAGTGGAAGATTAGGAGGAGGAGCAACAAAAATCGTTAGATTAGTTGTGGGAAAGGAGCCGGGACCATTAGATCAATGTCCAGTAACATAAGGAAGCTCATAGGAGGAAAAAAAACTCAAGCATTGGATTTGAGTGCAGAGGATCAATTGTCGTATGATCATGAGAAGGTGCACAAGATTTAGCATTTTGTATAGGCAAGAGAGTGGACTTGTTGATGTTACAAAGTCCCAAAACCATTTGGGACCATCCATAAAATGGGAGGACATGTGGAAAAAATCCATCCATTTTGGGTGAAGGAGCTCTGGGAGGAGTGAGTGCATAGAAGGTTGAAACACCCAAATCCCAAAGATCCAAAGAGCCAAGAGCCGTCAATATGAAAAGAGACACTTGTCAACAGATCACAAGATCTTGAAAATTTGTAGTGAGGTTTTAGCTGAGAACTGAGATCGTTGAAGGCCGAAGTCCTAAAGAAGACAATAGTCATTGATCTGGGTTAGATAGGTGTCACCTAATTATGAACTTCAGAGGATCCCACTTCGGGGATTTTTTGAAGTAGTGTTTCGGAATATCCCGAAGTGCTAAAGGCTAAAGTGGTTAAGGTTCATTGATCCCATAGGGAGCATGTGGATCGTTGATCTGGAAGGGGACGCATGGAGGATAGAGATTCACTCTGTTGTATAACCATTGGATGTGGAGAGGACAGGTGTCAGAAGATCTATCACTCTAGATGATTTTACTTTGGAGATTTTTGGTTGTTGATATTTGAAGACGTCAAAGGATGAAGTACTAGAAATGATGAGAGCCATCGATGTGAAGGAGGATACGCAACACCAGATATAGGACTCTGTAGGAAAGTGGAGGAAGGACAGGTCTGAAGACTCAAAGAAGATATCAATCATTTATCGAGGAAGGAGTTGTAGGCTTGCTGTTATGGTTGAGGAGGCCAAAGTCCCAAAGAAGGAGAAGAGTCATCGATTTGAAGGACGCATGGCGAGAGATCGGGCAATTTCAGAAAAATGCCTCTGGATGAAAGGGAGGTTTGAGAATCAAAAATACTGAAGGCTAGAGTCACAAAGGATATATCGCACACTGATCTAGAGGAGGCAGATTTGGTTCATAGGATTTGAAGAGGATAGATCTAAACTGTCAATCTAGGGGTACCGTCAAGATTGGGAGATTGACGATCTTGAAACATTTCGGGGGGTTGAAGGTGCATGAGACTTAACAAGGAATCGTTTGGTCACATGAGAAGGTATCTCGAGGACCCATGCAAGGAAGGGGATAATGGAAAGGGGATAACGCTCGAGAAATGAAGAGTTCCCAGAGCACACAGATAGAGGGTGCAGGTATCACGGGACCTATGCCTAAAGATGAAAAAGGGGCCTTTGTATAGCTGACTTAGGTTTAGAAGGAAGCTTGAAGAGTCGACCCAACTCACAAAGGATAAGATCTAGTGACTAGGAGGTTGCAAAACCCCAGGAGGGTAGGGGGGATGCATCAATCATGCTAGTCAGGTGGTGTCTCATTTTTCATACCCACATGAGGATTTTGAGGATGGAATCTTCACAGAGGAAAGAAAAACCAAACATGGTCAGGTTCATGGTCTTGTCTGGGAATGAAAAATTAGACTTCAGAGAGAAGATATTAGAGGTAGTAGAAGTGGAAAAATCTCAACAAGAAGGTTTAGCACATGCAATGGATAGATCATAGTCACACAGGCTCTTAGAGGAAGATGAAAGGATGATGCAATTACAAAGAGAAACTATCATACAATTGCAAAGGGAAACTATCATAGTGTCAAAAGTTGAATCTATTTTAATAATCTATTCACCCTCAAAGGAGAAGAAGAGAAGTAAATCCCAAAGAAAATCTCAATGGAGGAATACACTCAACAACAAAATTAAGGGAGAACACTGATAGGAGGACCAAGAGACGAGCCAATGATTTTTTTGGGTGTACTAGGAAAAGTAGCTCCTGTCATTTCCAATTTGATCACAATATATAGTGACAACGAGGAGGAAACACCTCATTTCCTATTATGAATGAATAATTAATATAAGTGTTAGATACGACGTCCCCGATACCAAAATATTTATATCAAGGAAACCCAGATGTTGAAGATTCATCAGGAGGTGAAACCTCCAAAATAGACGAAAATGTTTGGCCCACAGGATATAAAGAACTTGAGGTTATCACTTTAGGACGTACTACACATTACACATTTCTAGGGACATCAAACCTAACCAGAAAAACACAATTGTAGAGATCATGGGAAATTCCCTAAGTACAGAGAAAATTGAAGAATCCTCTATCATGACAAATGTGGTGTCAACGCGAGATGTTGAAAAGTCTCAAACGACTTAAGAACAAGTTGAAGGAACCAGTCATCAGAAGACTAAAGTTAGCAAGGGAAAAGAAAATGTACTTGAACATTTTCATACACTAGGCAGTTTAGGAAATTTCCTCTCATGGGTGTACAAACCAATCCTAGAGCTAGTGGACAAAGTATTCAATGTCGAAGCCATATCTTATGAAGGGAAAATATAATTTTTTTTGAAAAGAACTATGAAAAAGAGAATAATCACTTTGGATTGTTCGGTAATGATCACCACATAAGAAACCCTACTAGACATAGGGAAATCTAGTGTAAGTTAGTTATTAGGGGAAAGTGTGGACATATCTAGTGCCACCATAAACATGGCAAAAGAGGAGGAGATGTTTTTTTATTCTATGAGAGAAAAGTTGGCGCATCTGATACATCAGGTGGAATACTATCAGGACACTACCCAGGTGATTAGGTTCATGATAATTGAATTTGAATATATTTATACTTAGTTTAAATTAGATAGGGAGGTTTTTATGACTAGGATGATAAGTTACCAAGAGGAGACTTTGCTCAGACTCGTAGCATATAAAGAAATTATGAGCTGATCGGAGGATGATCATTAAATACTACAATAGATCAAGTATATTAGAGAGATCGAAAAGGGATGAGGGAAAGAAGAACACGACATAAGAATGCTTGCATAGGAGATTTTAGTCAACATCAAGGTAGTAACAAATTATTGGGTACAATTAGTAATTGAACCACAATAGAAAATGTAGGAGATATGGGAGGAATGTCTTAGAAATTGGAAAAAAATAAACCAAAGGAGGATAGACCTTCAACTCCTAGAAATTGGCGCTACTAATGATTTCATCAATTTACACATTATATTCCAACGGTTCAGAGAGATTGATGTATAATTTCGAGAAAAATTATGGAGAAATAAGTTCTTGAAAATGTACAAGTGAAGATAATCTCTGACATATCGATAGGAGAAATGTTGGCCCTATGAAAACTGATCTCTAAAATAGAGCAATTCAAAAACCAGGTCATGGAATTGAAGGATAAGCTCAACATGTTGATGAATCAACATTGATTTCTATACCTGCATATATGTGAAGATTTGTTCTCCCTGTGGTCTAATTATGATGGGAAAAATCCTATGAGATAACTAGAGCTCACTGAATATACATTGGAAAGAGCATGATGGTGTTATGAAGTTTTGTTATACAATAAGTAGAATTATTTATGGTTATTCTTCGTTTCTACATATATATTCCTTTTCTTAGATCATGTTTGTTTCTTAATCAATAATGATCTATTAGTGTTTAATATTTTTTGAAGAGTGGTTTCATCTACATGTATTTGGTAAGAGGTTAGCCTAAACCCATCCTTATAATATTTTGGTCATCGAACACTTAATAAATGAACTTATAAAGAAACAAAAAAGACAATTTATAAATACCCATTTGATAACATATTAAATCCCATATAAACTTATCATATCATCCATCCAGAGAATCACGTCATTCCAAATAGGGAAGAGTCTAATTGGGCTTCATCTTTGGGTGTGATTCTTGTTGTTGAGTTATAGGGAATTTTGACCCCTCAAGAAAATTGATGCTAGAAGGAGGGCATGACGAATGCATTGGTAGTCAAAAAATTTCTTCAAACAAAAGCTTGTCCCAAATAGCCTATAGATTCAAAACAACCCACATGCATGGATAATCCTACTCAGAACAACCTTAAGATTGAAGGTTCCCCCACTACAAGTGAGTCATCGCACATTGAATATAGTTTATACCTTCACCCATACATACCTTATGTGATCCCTAACGATGAAATCAACACATTTAGAAAGATCACTAGAGATTACACTTGACATATCGGAGCACTACCATTGGATTTGTTTCTCCCTAGTGGGAAGGAAACTAGAAGACCAATTGTTGATACCCCAAATCACACCTTAGTTCATACAGTTGAATATATGATATAGTTTTCTCTCACTGAAATTGAGCAACCTATGAGTTTCATTCCTAAAACTCTTCTTGTCACCCCACCAACAAGTACCTATTCGAGCATAGAGGATTCAAAGTCTGAGGAAGCAAGTTCTAATTCATAAAATTTAGATAACAATTTAGATAATATGGAAAATAACAATGAAGAAATTTTATAGTGTAACAGCCAACCTACGAACAAGTATCCATGGTTGGCTAGGGATGACCTAGCTTTATCAAGGATATTGCATCATTTTCTTAGGCACCTAGAAAAAATTCTCCCAAAATTTGATCTTCAAACCGCTGGCTTACTCGAGGATCATATCAAGAAATTTATATTGGTGATAAGATTAATGAATGTCCAATATGAAGACATAGTATGTAGCATATTCCCTTAAATTGTTGAGAACGTGGCATCAACATGTTATTTCAACCTCCTAGTTGGATCCATTAATAGTTGGACAAATTTCATAAATATTTCTTGGATAAATTTTCCACGGAAACAACTAATAGGGCCATGATGGCTCAACTCATTGTTTCTACTATGCGCCCCAAGGATAAATTCAAGGAATTTAACGAATGTTTCAAAACTATCCTCAACAATTTTCAAAGAAATTCCAAGTCCTCCTAAGAACTACAAATTGAGGTGTACACCAACACATTAACAACCTCTATATCCATGTTCGTCAAGAGGGACACTAAACCTACTCTTGCCAAAAAATTTGAACAAGATAAAATTAATTAATTTCAAATGAAATGATGCAAACATAGTCAGGTTTTTTTATTAAAGAAAGAAACAAAACATACACCTAGGTGAGGGCTTTTTTAACACGGTCTCCTGGTATAAAAATGGAACATAACATGGAAAAGGACAATGAAGATATGGAAGTATTGCAAAGAATGGTTAAGAATTTTTCCAATGATATTTTAGACATGAAGAGGAATGCAAGGGAAGGCACATCAAACACTAGGCCTTACAAACCTTTCTTTAGGAAAAATCCACCTTTTAAATCTATAGATGCTCCTCCTTCCAACTTGAACATTGACTTGGGAGATTTTGCCTCATATTCATGCTTTATCTATCATCAAGAACATCATTCAGAAATGGATTTCACTCAATGGATAAATGTTATGAATCTATTGGAAACTCGTTTCTTGGATGGTTTTTCCCTAACCGAACAAGCCAACAATCATACATCAAATGCTAGGGAAAATGAAGTTCATGAACCACCTGAGTGAACAACTATGGTTATATGGGATTCCAATCATACATAATATTTTGACGTTCCTATAGAAGAAGAAGAATTTTCTTAAATTTTGGTAGTCCAAACTAGGAGCAAGACACCCATTGCGAAAAAAGTAACCTACCATTTCACAATACCCTAAGAGAACCCCAAAATATACCCCTTTATCTCAACATACCCTACCAATGAGTTCTAGCCTAAGGTTCCCAGCTCACAAAATATAAAGTATAATGTGGTAGAAGACATGAAGAAATTGAAAGCTAAGATTTCGATGATAGACTTGTGTAAAATTCTTCAACATAAATACTTCAAGTTGCAAGCCCTAGATGAGGATGACAAACTCATGTCAAATCTAGTCCCACACTCAAACTTGGGTGTTGTAAGCCTTGAGGAAATTCATAAGCCTAACATGAATACAATGATGATGGATAAGAATCCTAGGTCATATTTTCCACCTTTTTTGTTAACTTTTTAAATTTATAATAGGAACCTACATAATTGTTTGGTTGAATTTTGTGATTCCTCCAATGTTATTCCTTTTTTCTTATGCAATAAGTTAAGTTGTACCCCTACCAAAATAAAATAAAAAATATGATTCAACTAGACAAAACTGAAGTGAAATTTATTGGGTAGGTAAAGGATGTTACTATTAGGATTTCCTCTAATGTAAAGGTCCATCAGGTAATATATATCATAATTGTGGACATTTTTAAGGTCTATGGTATTTTTTTAAGAAGGAATTGGTCTACAAAGTTGCATAGGTATTTCAGTATAAATTGGTCCCATTTATGGTTACCATACAAGGGAAATGCCATCAATATCGGAATCAACTGAGAAAAATATGTGAATCATATTGTCATAGACTTGTAAGCCCCTAATGAACCTTCCTCTACTGAATTCCCATTCTTAGGAAATTACTCGTGTGAGTTCAAGTTCAGTAATTTCTCACTCTATTTTTATGATGTGTTACTTTCCCAGAGGTCAAAATTATCACTTCATGATAGTCCTGAAATGATTGACAAATGTAATAATTCTAAACAAAATACCCATTCTCAAGCCAACAACACTAAAACGACAGTTCCAAAGTTGGAATGGGACAAGAGAGTTCCAAACTTTGTGTCTGAAATATGGAGTTTGTACTTTCATGGATAAAAATATCAATAAATGGATGGCGTTGGATGCATTTTCATTATTCCAACAAGAAAACATAGTTTTTTGTTCTATAGAGTGGAATATGAGTGCACAAAAAACACTTGCAAATACGAGGAATTGGTCTAATGACTTAAGAAATATATTAACTTAAATATAAAGGAACTAGTTTTCTTCGAGGATTCAGAAATCATCATTAGATAGGTCAAGAACACTATCCATTACAATTCCCTCCATTTGTGGAATTATGAACAAGAAGTTTACAGGATGATAGAAAATTTCCTAGCATTCAACATCAAAGTCATACCTCGATCCAAAAATATGTTGGTTGATTCTTTGGCCATAACATCTTCAAGGATGTCTCCCTTAGAGGATTATGAAACTTCTAGGTTTTCCATAGAATTGTTATACAAGCCTTCGATCCCATATAACATTTATAATTGGAGGGTATTTGAGGGACATGAACATATCATATCCTTTTTTAATAATGAATAAAATTTTAGGGATTTGGCAATTAATGATGATGTGTTTCAAGAAATGATTGCAAGATAGGATAATCAAAGCCCTAACCTAACAAAAGGAGGTGAACCAAACCATCCTAAAATCCACACTATACCTCAGGGAGTAGTCAATATTGAGAAACTGTTTGACTTACGTAATAAATTTAAGAATCCAAAAAATACCAAAACCAATAGTTCATGTCCATTCTATGAAGTCATAAATCTAGGAACTACTGACAACCCCTGGAATTCCAATCTCGGGAGATCATTGTCATATGAGGAAAATAAGTCCTACATAAGTTTTTTTCAAAGAGTACTAGGACATTTTTGCATGGTCATATGAATATTTGAGATTGTACGACACTAGGACCATCCAACACACTATCCCATTAACACCTTAGGTAAATCCTTTCCAACAAACGATTTGGAAATTTCACCCATCCCTCGAACCCTTGATGTAGATGAAACTAAATAAATTGTTGGATGAAAATATAATATTCTAAGTTGGTAACTCTACATGGGTAGCCAATCTCGTACCCGTGAATAAATATTCTGGGGAAATTTTCTTATGTGTAGATTTTAGAAATCTAAATAGGAACTCAACAAAAGCTAACTACCCTATCCCTTCCATGGAACAACTTTGACAGATCATATCAGTAGGGAAAATATTATCACTTCTATATGATTTCTCAGGATACAACCAAGTGTTATCATCGAAGGAGGACATATTGAAAACAACCTTCTAAACTAAATGCGAAACATTTTCCTACAAACGCATGCTATTTGGGATAATCAATGTGGGAGCTACTTTCCAAATATCCATGTATGTGGCATTTCGAGGATTAATTAACAAATGTGTAGTGGTATACCTAGATGACGTTATGTTTTTTTCCAAGTATAGGGATTATCATATTGCCCATCTCACCCAAATTTTTGAAAGATATTGAAAGTATGGGATATCATTCTACCCGAAAAATACTATATTTGGAGTAGAGCAAAGAAAAACATTAGGTCACATCATTTATAGGGATGGTATCCATATCGATCATGAATTCATAAAAAAAATTCACAATTGTCACTCCCTCATAAAAAAAAGATACGAACTCTTTCTTTGGAAGGATTAATTTTGTAAGAAAGTTCACTCCAGATTTCAGAGACAGTTAAATGCCTAGAAAGAATGATATGCAAGGATGTTGAATTTAAATGGATTGATGAGGGAAAGGAATCTTTCAAAAATATTTATAGTTCCATATCCTAATCCCTTGTACTACACTTCCCTGATTTCAACAAAGATTTTCATATTTAGACTTTTTCTTCAGTTTAATCATTGGTTGCAATCCTTACTAAAAAGGATGATGAAAAAAATGAGGCACCTGTCTCATTGATGAGAAACAAATTACAAGGAACAAAGCTTAATTACCCATCCATTGACAAAGAATCCTACATTGTCTATAAAGTAGTGAAACACTTTAGACCTTACATCCTCAAGAATCATACCAAGGTCATAGTTCCTTATACAGTCATTAGGTCAATATTCACAAAGCAGGAAATGGCGGAAAGAAGAGGCAAGTGGATGGATACCATCAAATAATTTTATCTAGAAATTAAACCAACAAAAATTCTTAGAGGTCAGGGACTGTGCAAATTGTCCGCAACATCCCAAGATCTTATAGAAAATAAGGATTCGGGTTGGGAAAATGAGTTGACTTTATGGTGTGGTGAAGTATTGTACACCCAAACCACACAAGACTCTTGGTGTGTTGACCTATCTTATTTTCTCCATCGTGGTACCTTCCCTCAATACTTGAAACCGAGAGAGAGAGAGAAGAGAACTCAAGATAAAATCCACCCGATACCATATTATTAACTCTATACTTTTCTTCTTAAATTATGATGTTGTTTTGATATGATTTCTTGAAAAGGAATATGTTGAAAGGGTATTGAAGGAACTATGACCCCTAAGATTTTAAGGGTAGGATATTATTGGCCAACTTTTTTTAGAGATGCTCTTGCATATGTTAGGAGGTGCAAAGTTTGTCAGATGAGCATTGGGAAGGAAAATAAAGCGACCATTCCACTATAATCAATGTTAATTCTAGTCCATTTGAAAAATGGGGAATATATAATATGCGAGAAAAACACAAAATCATCCAAACTACATAAGTATATACTGACTGCTAATGATTATTTCACTCGATGGTCAGAATTCATTCCCCTTATTCATGTTAATGAGAAAGGTGGTAATAAAATTTCTTGAAAAACACATCATGACAAGGTTTGGGGTGCCTTCGGTATTGGTATTTGATAACGCTCCACAATTTTATTCTAATCTCTTGAATGAATTTGCATTAGATATAGGGAATATAATAAATTATTTTTCCAACTATTGTCCATGGGGAAATGGTGTTTCTGAGTCTACAAATAAAAAATTAATAAGGATTATTAATAATACAGTCACAAGAATCACCAAAACTGGCATAATGATATACATAACACTCTATGGGATGATAAGGTAACCCTCAAGGAATCACTAGGGAATTCCCCTTAATTTCTAGTGTATAGAAAATAATCCATTTTTCCAACCTAACTATATCTCCCATCCATGCATATTTCCCATTCCTCAAGAAGAAAACTCTCATCTAGTATTCGAAAGAGAATTGATACCCTCCTTATGGTTGAGGAAGAACAAGAAAAATTCAAAAGGAAGTTTGTGTCCCATCAGCAAAAAGTCCAAAAATAGTTTTATAAACACAAGTCTTGTGATAAAAACCTTGAAGTAGGGGACATGGTTCTTAAGTGGGATAAAATCCACAATACGAAGGAAAAACATCTAAAATTCCAAAATCTGTGGCTTGGACCTTTTCAACTCGATGAGAAAATTGGGGTACAAACTTATCATCTACAAAACCTTAGGGGTGAACTCAAATCTCTTCCCATAAATGACCAATCCCTAAATTGTTTATTTTCATAAGTTGTCTCCAAGAAAACTTCATGTATTATAGTTTTCCTTATTTCTTTTAATTTTGTTTTGAGTGATGAGTTTGTTTCTTTCAATTTTCTTTCCTTTTGGTTTGATTTGTTTTGGTCAATCTGATTTATTTTGATTTTCTTGTTTGATTGCTCTAATTATAACATGATTTCAATTGTGTTCGTTGTCAAAGTGGTGGTTCAATCTACGAAATCTAGGTTATTATCTCTCAGTTTTAAATTTCACAGAACAATGGAGAGAAGGTTTATTGGTTAGAGGATTCAATGCATGGGTAATTCACGTTTATGTATGTAGATTTCTTAAGGAAAAAACATGTCGACTACCTCATGGTTTGGGAATATTGAGGCAAATGGAGTAGAGGAGTGTGTGGACAATACCTTGAATAGAGAGAAGTTAGTTATTATACTATTAAGAAGAGACGAAGAAGGAAAGGTATATGGTCCTAATCCTTCACTAGAAAAAAAATATACTCCTCCCTAGTTCATTCCTGACACATATTCAACAAAGATAAACATAAAATAACAAGTTCGAATGTAGTATTTGGAGGGTATGCAGATATCTCCACCTAGGTTATGGATTCTCCCTGGAAGTGGAGCAAGGTCTATGATATCAAGGTAACTTCATTGGGGTTATGGATGTTTGTTGGCAGTGGACCAACACAATGGTAAGGCTCTAGAATTTAAAATAAAGTAATATCTTCATGTCCTTTTAACATTTTTGAATTTTGACTCAACTCTCGATGGAAAGGTAGGACTCATTGGTTAAATGGAAAGAGGAATGTGTTTGAGTGAATCCCCATGAGTAGTCGATGAGAATTTCTTTGGGATATATGTATATATATTTGTGAGTCATTAATGGGTTGTTTCCTCAAGCTAATAACCATGTCCAAAGAAGTCTGTCAACATCATTATAGAGGGAAATAAAGAGTGTGGCTTCTACCCGCGAATTGCCATTTGTTGAGCACTCAACACACCCTAAAACTTTTCCAATTTTTGGGTATCACTTTCTTTTTGTTGTTTTCATTGTTCCAATCGATATTTTTACATAAGTTTCATTTTTACTATTTTGTTGAGATTCTTCATTTTTCATATCATTTGATTTTCATATATAAATCCATAAAGTGTTCAAAAAATCACTTCTAAAGGTAACGTTCTTTGATACCCGATGAATATTGCTTTGAAACCTTGATGTCGATCAATGTTGAGTGTTGGTAAATTTAATATATGTGTCAACAGTGTGTCACAGTCTCGAGAATTTCGACACTGATTAACATTGAATGTTGGTCATTTAGGATACCAGTTGTGCAAGGGTGTTGATTTCTCATGAAAGTGTCGACATCGATCTACATCGAGTGTCAACAAGGTAAGTTGAAAAAAAAACCATTGTTAAGTCTGAGAGGTAGTTCCTACACTAGATTAACATCAGAAATCAACACCTAGGATTGAAAACAAAATAATGAGCCGATAATGAGGTTAGCCCCAAACTCTTATGGATATTGGAATTGACCGATCAAGAAGGAAACCAAAACATATCCTATAGTGTGCTCCCTCCAACCCCCTGAGGCTCAATCAATACTTTCCAATAAGAAATATGAGTCATCTGATGGTTTTTTTCCGAAGATCTCTGAATTCATCAGGCGCACCCATCTCTAGCTCTTCATTTTTTGTGCATCCTTGTCTGTCCCACTGATCAATATCTTCCATGACGATATCCTGATCCAATCACAAGTGGAAAATATCCACACAGACATCTCTATTTGATTAACGAATTTATACATAAACTGGTCCCAAACAATCCTCAAATAGTTCAAGTTCCCAACTCCCGATCTCAAATATGCATAAATTAATGATTGTTTGAAATCCCTGATGCATCATTCGAATGTCTGTTCATGCTACTAATTTACGTGTAGATTTTAATGCGAGAATTTGCAGAGATGATAGATGGAATTAATGAAAATATACAATGGATTTCCTGTACTAAAATGTAATGATTTTGGGTGTGAAGGCTAACTGTTATTTATTCGAATGTATTTGAATTTTTTCATAAATTGCAAAAAATTGCTTTTTTATTTTAACAACTCACGATTGATCATATTCCTCTTAAAAACATAGTCATGTTGTTTTTATTGAAAGGCTCAATACTGGCAGGTATTTCAACTCAGGAAAATCATCGCGTTCAAGGTATTTACCCTAATTGTCTTTTAATTTGTGTGATTTAGTGAGTACTGATTTCAACTATTGCATGTGTAGAAAGTATACTTCCTAGATGACCAGTGAGTCATAGATCACCAAAGACTCCAAAAGGAGGAAGTGAGAAAATCATAGAGGCATCCAATTCAGTTGTTAAGAAGTTGTAGTTTTCCCCAAAAGCAGAGTCATTGATCAGAATTTTGCAAAAGAATCCAACCAATCCACCTCCACTCTTCAAAGATACAAATAATAACACATAATCCAAGGTAATACTCCCTTCCTGGTTTTATTTATACAAAAAAATCCACTATGAATGTTTCCCAAAGTTTACACCTCATAATGACCTCGAGATGAACGAATTATATGACCAAATCTTTCAAAACATCAATAAGTCTTCATTATACATGGTAGCATCCAAGACACCCATCTTTCCATGTGTTGAGCTCTTAGAGT
Organism: Picea engelmannii; assembly: GCA_009831015.1. Classification (NCBI taxonomy): domain Eukaryota; kingdom Viridiplantae; phylum Streptophyta; class Pinopsida; order Pinales; family Pinaceae; genus Picea; species Picea engelmannii. Next base: position 517,406 of record ML776656.1, on the reverse strand, counting down.
TGACCATTCATCATGCCGATGCAGAGAAATTCTTGTTAAATAAAAAATATGGGGAATGTATAGGTGTTCTCTTTCCGACAGAGGTAAGTGTGTATTATAAAATTAAGGATGTTGAAGTCAAGTTGAAAAAATATTTTATTTTGGTGTCCTGTGAGTGCCATAATACTGGCCAATTGTTTTCATCCTATTGGAGGGAGGATAATAAATTTTTTAATCGAGAATCAGGGTGGTACAACAAAGAAAACCTCCAAGAAACCTACATTTTCCCAACAGCCTTGATATGTCGTTTATACGGAGAAAAATATTGCTCCAATATCTTTGAAGCCTAGATGCCTTTGGCTCATATATTTGCTACATACAGAAGTACTTTTAACTAGGGAGATATTATCTCAAAACAATATAGCACCAATATAGAGAAAGTGAAGAACCCAAAACCCAGAGGAACCCATGCATTCTACATGGCCTCTTATCTCCTGGATGTAATATGCACTAGGAATTTTTTCCCTAGCCTCAACATATGCTTGCATATGTATAAAGTACTTGTACATGTTCACTTCAAGATCCTATGGGAGGATAGGTACAAAAGGGCAATTGATTTAATTTGTGATGGATCAATGTCTCAAGTATATTCTTTAATTTTCAAACAAGACTACCCAAGACTCTCTGAGGTATCTAGGAAGATAATATCCAATATTGGGCATTAGTACTTAGAGGAAAGAAGAACATTTTCAGAGCCATCAAAGCACCATACTTATTACCAATCCATGTACTCGAAAATCGTTTGTTAGGATAAATATGTTACTAGACCATTCTGCAAAGGTTCATTGCATCTCTGGTAAAGAAAAAAAAATGAATATTTATTCCCTATGGGTTTAATGTAGGCTACCATTTCATGAAATACACTACACAGGCCAAGAAATAAGCTCATAGTTGGATAGAATATAGGTTTTCCATTGTAAGATACATGAAACAAGACCCTAGGGCATTGTTAGTTGAGCATGCAAGTGAGGTGGTGTCTCATTGGCCATACCCACACGAGGATTTCGAGGATGAAATATTCATAGAGAATGCCACCAAATGGGATGAAGCTTTGCAAAGGAAAGATAAACGAGACTTGGTCATTTTCATGGTCATGTCTAGGAATGAAAAATTAGAATTTCTAGAGCATATATTAGGTGTAGTAGTAGTGTCACAAGATCAATAAGAAATTTTATAGAATACAATGGATAGATCAAACTCTTAGAGGAAGATGAAAGGATGATGCAACTACAAAGAGAAATTGTCATAGTGTCGAAAGTTAAATATGTTTTAATAAATACAGTCACTCTCAGAGGAGAAGAAGAGCAGAAAACACCCAAGAACATCTCAATGGAGAAATACACTCAACAACAGACTTCAGGGAGAACACTAATAGGAGGACCAAGAGATGAGGCAATTATTTTTTCAGGGGTCCTGGGACAAGTAACTCCTATCATTGTTTATTTGATCATAGTATATAGTGACAACAAGGAGGTAAACACTTAAGGTCCTATTGTGAATGAATAATTAATAGATGTGTTAGATACGACGTCAACAGGAACAAAATATTTATGTCAATAAAACCCAGATGTTGAATATTCATCAGGAGGTGACACCACAAAAATAGACAAAAATGTTTGGCCCACAGAAAATAAAGAGCTTGAGGAAATCACTATGGGACCTAATACGCATTCCACATTGCTAGGACCATCAAATCCAACCAGAAAAATGAAAATCTAGATATCATCGGAAATTCCCCAAGTACATAGAAATTTAGAGAATCATCGATTAGGACAACTGTGGCGTCAACGGGAGATGTTGGAATGTATCAAATTACTTAAGAACGAATTGAAGAAACCAGTCATGAGAAGCCTAAAGTTATAAAGGGAAAAAAAACAATACTTTAAAATTTTCATACACCAGGTAGTTTAGGAAATTCTCTCTCATGGGCGGACCAACTAATCCTAGAGTTGGTGGAAAAAGTACTTGATGTCGAAGCCATCTCTTATGATGGGAAAATAGAATTGGTTGTGAAAATAACTATGAAAAAGAGAAGAATCACTTTGGATTGTGCGGTAATTATCACCATGGAATAAACCCTACTGGACGTAGGGAAATACAGGGTAAGTGAGTTATTAGGGGAAAGTGTGTCTATATCTAGTTCCACCATAGAAAGGGAAAAAGAGGATGAAAAAAAATTTGATTCTATGAGATTAGATTTGGTGCATCTCATACATCAGGTGGAATACTATCAGGACACTACCCAGGCGGTTAGGTTCATGAGAATTTAATTTGAATATATTTATACTCACTTTAGATCAGATAGGGAGGTTTTTATGACTATAGTGATAAGTTACCAAGGGGATAATTTTCTTGGCCTCGTAGCATATAAAGAAATTATGAGATGAGTAGAGGAGGCTCATCATTTATTTTCACATATCAAGTATATTAGAGAGATAAAAAAGGGTCGAGGGGAAGAAGAACATGTAATTAAAATGATTACAGAGGAGAGTTTAGTCAATATCAGAGTAGTAGCAAAATATTGGGTACAATTAGTAATTGAACCAAAACATATGGGATGAATGTCTTAAAAATTGGAACAACATAAACCAGAGGATGATAGACCTTCAACTTCAAGAATTTGATGCTCCTGATGATTTCATTGATTTACGCATTATAGTCTCTAACGGTTCGAAGATATCAATGTATAATTTGGAGCGAAGTTATGGATATATCATCACTTGAAAAGGGACAAGTGAAGAGACTCGTCGAGATACTGATAGGAGAAGTGTTGGCCCTACAACAACTAATTTCCAAAATAGAGCAATTCAGAAACTAGGTCATGGAACTGAAGGATAAGCTCAACATGTCGATGGATCAACATTGATTTCTATACCTGGATATATGTGATGATTTGTTCTCCATGTGGTCTAATTATGACAAGTAAAATCCTATGAGATAACTAGAACGCATTAAATATACATTGGCAAGAACATGATGGTGTCATGAAATTGTGATATACTATAACTAGAATTATTTCTGGTTATTCGTTTCTACATATGTATTCCTTTTATTATATCATGTTTTTTTATTAATCAATAAGGATATATCAGTGTTTAATATTGGTTGAAGAGTGGTGTCATATACATGTTGTCAGTAAGATTTTATCCTAAACCCATCCTTCATAATATTTTTGTCATCGAACACTTAATAAATGAGATTATAAAGAATCAAAAAATAAATCTATAAATACCCATTTGATAACATATTAAATCCCATAGAAACTTATCATATCATCCATCTAGAGAATCATGTCAATCAAAATAGGGAAGAGTCTAATTGGGCCTCATCTCTGGGTGTGATTCCTATTGTTGAGTAAAGGGAATTTTGACCCCTCAACAAAATTGGCACTAGAAGGAGGGCATAACGAATGCATGTCTAGTAAAAATAGTTCTTTAAACAAAAACTTATCCCAAATTGCCTATAGATTCAAAACAACCCTTATGCATGGCTATTCCTTCTCAAGACATCCTTAATATTGAAGGTACCCCCACTACAAGTGAGTCATCTCACATTGAAGATAGTTCACACCTTCACCCAAACATACCTTATGCAACCCCTCATGAAGAAATCAACATGTTTAGAAGGATCAATAGAGTCTATTCTCAAGAGATCGGAGCACTACCATTGCCTATGTTTCTCCCTTGAGGGAAGAAAACTAGAAGACCAGTTTTCAATACCCCAAATCACACCTTTGTTCATAAGGTTGAATATCTGATATATTTTTCTCTCAATGAAATTTACCAACCTCTAAGTTTCATTTCTAAAAATATTCTTGTCACCCCACTAACAAGTACCTATTCGAGCACAAATGATTCAAAGTCTGAGGAAGAAAGTTCTTATTCAGAAAATTTAGATAATGGGTCAGATAATATGGAAAATAAAAAGCAATAAATTACATAGGGTAAAAACCAACCTGCAAACAATTATCCATGGTTGGCCAGGTATGCCCAAGACTTAACAAGAATATTGCATCATTTTCCTAGGCACCTAGAAAAACTTCTCCAAAAATTTGATCCTGAAACCTCTTCCTTAGTCGAGGATCATATCAACAAATTTATATTGGTGATAAGAGTATTAAATGTCCAACATGAAGACTTAGTATTCATATTGTTCCCTTATATCATTTATAATGTGGCATCAACATGGTATTTCAATCTCCCAGTTTGATCCATTAACAATTGGACAAAATTCAGAAAGATTTCTTGGATAAATTTGTCGAGGAAACAAATACTGGGGCCATGATGGCTCAAATATTCGCTACCACTATGGGCCCTAATGAGAAAGTCATGGAATTCGACCAATGTTTTAAAACTATCATGAAAAAGTTTCAAACAGATGTCAAGCCCACCTAAGAACTATAAATTGAGGTGTATGCCAACGCATTACTAGCCTCTATTTCCATGTTAGTTAAGAGGGATGCTAAAGCTACTATTGACGAAACATTTGAAGAGGATAAAATTAATTAATTTCAAATGAAAGGATGAAAATATAGTTAGATTTATTTATTAAATAAATAAACACAACAGGCACCTAGGTGAGGTCTTTTGTTAACATGGTCTCCTGGTAAAAAAATGGAACATAACGCGGAAAAGGACAATGCATATATGGAAAGATTGCAAATAATGGTTAAGAACCTGTCCAATGATATTGTAGACATGAAGAGGAATGGAAGGGAAGGAATATCAAACACTAGGTCTTATAAACTTTTCTTTATGAAACATCCACCTTTTAAAGCCTTAGATCCCCCTCCTACCAAGTTGAACATTGACTTGGGAGAGGTCACCTCATAGTCATATTTTAACTATCATCAAGAAAATCATTTATAAATGGATTTCAATAAATGGGTGAATGTTATGAATCTTTTGGAAAATCATTTCTTGGATGGTTTTTCTATAAACAAACAACCCAACGATCATATGTCAAATACTGGGGAAAATCAAGTTATTGAATGACCTGAGCGAACAACTATGGTTCTATGGGATGTTAGTCATACATCATATTTTGAAGTTCCTACAGAAGAAGAATAAATTATTGAAATCTTGGCAGTCAAAAATAGGAGCAAGGAACCCATTACGAAAAACCAACCTACAATTGCACAAGATCCTAAGAGAACCCCAAAATCTACCCTTTAATCTCAACCTACCCTACCAATGAGTTTTTGCCTGAGGTTACCAAATCACAAAACCTAAAGTATAATGTGGTAGAAGACCTAAATAAATTGAAATATAACATTTCAGTGATGGACTTGTGTAAAATTCCTCAACAAAAATATTTACAGTTGCAAACCCTAGATGAGGATGACAAACTCATGTCAAATCCAAACCTACACGCAAACTTGGTTGCATGAAGTCTTGAGAATATTCAGAATCCTAACATGAATACAATGATGACTGATAAGAATCCTAGGTCATATGTTCCACATTTTCTTTTAACTTTTGAAATTTATAATAGGAACCTACACAATTGTTTGGTTTACTCTCGTGATTCTTCCAATGTTATGCCTCTTTCAGTATGCAATATGTTAAACACTACCCCTACCAAAAGAAAAACACATATAATTCAACTAGACAAAGTTGAAGTGAAATCTATTGGGGAGCTAAAGGATTTTATGATTAGGATTTCCTCTAACCCAAAGTTTCATCAGGTCATAGATATCATAATTGTAGACATTTCAAAGGCCTATAGAATGTTTTTAAGAAGGATCTGGTATGAAACTTTCCACCTGTATTTTAGTACGGATTAGTCCCACTTATGGTTACCATTCAAGGGAAATGCCAACATTATCAATATCAGCCGAGAAAAACATTTTAAGCATATTTTCATAGGCTTGGAAGCCCCTAGTGAACCTTCCTCTAATGAATTCCCAGTCTTAATAAATTACTTGTGTGAGTCTAAGTTCAATAATTTATCTCCCTGTTTTTACAAAGTGTTACTTTCCCAGAGGTCAAAATTATCACTTCATGATAGTCTTGAAATAAATGAGCAATGTAATAAGTATGAACAAAATACCCATGCTAAAGCCAACAATACTAAAACGACAGTTCCAAAGGTGGATTGGGACAAGAGAGTTCCAAACTTTGTGTTTGAAATATGGAATATATACTTTGATGGATCAAAATATCAACAACAGGATGGATCTCGATGCATTTTCATTAATTCAATAGGAAAACACAGTTTTCCTTCCTAAAGATTGGAATTTGACTGCACAAACAACACTTCCAAATATGATATGTTGGTCCAATGACTTAAGAAATCTATTAACTTAAATAGAAAGGAAATATTTTTATTCGAGGATTCATAAATCATCAATAGACAGGTAAAGAACACTATCCATTACAATTCCCTCCATTTGAGGAATTATCATGAAGAAGTTCAGAGGCTGATAAAAAAATTTCTACCATTCAACATCAAATCCATACCTCGATCCAAAAACATGTTGGTTGATTTTTTGGCCATTAAAGATTCGAGGTTGTCTCCCTTAGAGGATTATGAAGCCTATAGGTTTTCCATAGATTGTTGTACAATCATTCGGTCCCAATTAACATTGATAACTCCGGAGGGTATTTCAGGGAGATGAACAGATCATATCCTTTTTTAATAATGAATAAAATTTTAGGGATTTGGAAATTGACGATGAATTTTTTCAAGAAATGATTGTAGGATAGGATAGTAAAATACCTAACCTAACAAAAGGTAGTTAACCAAATGATCCTAAAATACACACTATACTTCAGGGAGTAGTCAATATTGAGAACCTATTTGACTTACACAAGAAATTTAAGAATCCAAATAATATCAAAACCAATAGTTCATGTCCATTCTATGAAGTCATAAATCTAGGAATTGTTGACAACCCCTGGAATGTAAATCTTAGGATATTATTGAAATATGATGTAAATAATGCCTACCTAAGGTTTTTCAAAGAGTACCAAGACATGTTTTCATGGTCATATCAATATTTGAAAATGTACGACACTAAGATCATCCAACACACTATCCCATTAAGAACTGACGTCAATCCTTTACAACAAAAGTTGTGGAAATTTCACCCATCCCTCGAACCCTTGATGTAGAAGAAACTAAATAAAATTTTGAATGTAAAGATAATATTGCAAGTAAGGAACTCTGCATGGGTATCCAATCTGGTACCCGTCAATAAAAATTATGGGGAAATTTGCTTATGTGTATATTTTAGAAATCGAAATAGGGCCTCAGCAAAAGATAACTACCCTATCCCTTCCATGGAACAACTTATACAAATCGTATTAGGAGGGAAAATGTTCTTGCTTCTATATGGTTTCTTAAGATACAACCAAGTGTTAGTATTATAGGAGGACATATTGAAACCAATCTTCTAAACTAAATGGGGAACATTTTCCTACAAAAGCATGCCATTTGGGATAATCAATGTGGGAACTACTTTCCAAAGACAGATGGATGTGGAATTTAGTGGATTAATTAACAAATGTGTAGTTCTATACCTATATAATGTTATTGTTTACTCCAAGGATAGGGCTGATCATACCACTCCTCTCACCCAAATTTAAAACATATTGGAAGTATGGGATATCCTTGAACTCGAAAAAAACTATATTTGGAGTAAAAGAAGGAAAAATATTAGGTCACATAATTTCTAGGGATGGTATCCATATTGATCCTGAATGAATAAAAAACATTCACAAATTCCACTCCCTCATAACAAAAAGGATATGAATTTTTTCTTTGGAATGATTAATCTTGTAGGAAACTTCACTCCAAATTTCATACAGACAGTTAAACCCCTACAAAGAATGATATGCAAGGATGTTGAGATTAAATGGACTGGTGAGGGAAAGGGAGCTTTCAAAAACATTAATACTTCCATGTCACAATCCCCTATACTACGCTTCCCTGATTTCAACAAATATTTTTCTCTCTACACTTTCTCTTCAGTTCAATCATTTTTTGTAGTCCTTACTCAAAAGGATGATGAAAACAATGAGGCACCTGTCTAATTCATGAGAAACAAATTACAAGGAATGGAGATTAATTATCCAGCCAATGACAAAGAAGCCTATGTTGTCTATAAAGAAGTGAAACACTTTAGACCTTACATCTTCAAGAATCATTCCGAGGTCATAGTGCCTTATGCATTCATTAGGTAACTATTCATGCAACAAGAAATGGGAGAAAGAAGAGCCAAATATATGGATGTTATCCAAGAATTTGATCTAGAAATTAAACCAATAAGAATTGTCAGAGGTCAGGGACTTTGGAAAATGGTCGAAGAATTCCAATATCTTATAGAAAATGGGGATTTGGGTTACGAAAACAAGTTGACTTTATGGTGTGCTGAAGTATTGTACACCCCAATCACACAAGAATTTTGGTATGTTGACCTATATTATTTTCTCCATCATGGTACCTTCACTCCATACATGAAACCGAGAGAGAGAGAGAGAACAAAACATAGGATAAAATCCACCTGATACCATTTTATTAACTCTGTACCTTTCCTCTTAAATTATGATGGTGTTTTGATATGATTTATCGAAAAGGAAGATGTTGAAAGGGTGTTGAAGGAACTCCACGATAGTCCTGCAAGGGACCATTTCGAAGGGGAGACTACGACCCATAATATTTTAAGGGTTGGATATTATTGGTCAACCTTTTTTAGAGACACTCATGCATATGTTAGGAGGTGCAAAGATTTTCAACTGAGCATTGGGAAGGAAAATAAAGTGTCCATTGAACTAAAATCAGTGTTAATTTCTAGGCCATTTGAAAAATGGGGAATATATATAATAGGAGAGAAAAACCCAAACTCGTCCAAATAGCATAAGTATATACCGAATGCTACTGATTATTTCACCTGATGTTCATAAGACATTCCCCTTACCCATGTTAATAAGAAGGTGGTAATATAATTTCTAGAACAACACATGACGACAAGGTTTTGGGTGCCTTCGATATTGTTATTTCATAATGGTGCACATTTTTATTCTACTCTCTTGAGTGAATTTACATTAGATTTAGGGATAATATTTAAGTATTCTTCCAACTATTGTCCACAAGGAAATGGTGTTGTCGAGTCTGCTAATAAAAAATTAATAAGGATTCTTAAGAAGACAGTCATAGAGAATCACCATAATTGGCATAATGATTTACATAACGCTCTATGGGATGATAAAGTAACCCTCAAGGAAGCACTAGGTAATTCCCCTTAATTTCTAGTGCACATAAAAGAATCCATTTTGCCAACCAAAATATATATCCCATCCTTAGATCTTTCCCATTCCTCAAGAGGACAAATCTCATCCAGTATGAAAGAACTGATACCCTCCTTATGGTTGAGGAAGAATGAGAACAATTCAGAAGAAATTTTGTGGCCCATCAGCAAATAGTTAGAAAATAGTTTGATAAAAACAAGGCTTGCAATTAAAACTTTGAAGTAGGGGACATAGTTCTTAAGTGGGATAAAATCAACAATCCAAAGGAAAAAAATTCTAAATTCCAAAATCTGTGCTTGGACCTTTTCAATTCAATGAGAAAATTGTGATAGGAACTTACCATATACAAAACCTTAGGGGTGTGATAGAATCTCTTCCCATCAATGACCAAGCCCTAAAGTGTTTTTTTTCATAAATTATCTCCAAGACAGTTTCATGTGTGTAACAACCCTCCGGGCCAAGAAAATCTACTCAGTCAGCTGGTGAATTTTTTTTTTCTTTTTGTTACAGTGTGTGCGCGTGTGTATAAGAAACATCCCCCTAGACTCTATGTCAACCTGGAACCAACAGTACGCAAGTGAGACAGACACAATCCAGACGACCTGACATGGCATAACAACGACAAGAAGCAACGCCCCGAACAGGAGGCGGACAACAAGGGCTATAGGCAGAGACAGATACTAGGGTTAGGCACAGTACGGTCACGGAATGAAGAATCCGTCAGAGAG
>ML776656.1:450030-491783 GCA_009831015.1 Picea engelmannii | reverse complement strand
ATCGTCAGCCTGCATCACCAATAATCATGTCAGAATGTCGTCATCAAATCATCAAATCAAATCAACATCATAATAAACATATCAACCCAAAAGCACACTCCCTGACTCAGTCCGGAGTCCAAGGGGGTCTATCGATGCCTCCGTATCCTCAAGGTCACAAACCTGCACACTCAATCAACTGAGTCAATAGCACCCGTATACATGAATAGTAACGCATCATATCGTCTGTCAATCACATCATAGTCAATATATAAGGTCCAGATCACTTGCGAGCAAGTGTCCTCAAAGAATAAGTGTCCTCAGTGCGCCAGAGTGGGATGTTACAATGTGATATAGTTTTCCTTGTTTCTTTTAATTTGTTTTTGAGTGAGAAGTTTGGTGCTTTCAATTTTCTTTCGTTTTTGTTTTATTTGTTTTGATCGATATGATTTCTTTTTATTTTCTTGTTTTGATTGCTCTGATTATAGCATGTTTTCAGGTGTGTTTTTGTCAACTTGGTGGTGCAATCTACTAAAGCTAGGTTATTATCTCTTAGTTTTAAATTTTGCAGAACAATGGGGAAAATGTTTATTTGTTAGAGAATTCAACACATGGGTAATTCAAGTTTTTTTATGCATATTGCTTAAGGAACAAACAAGTCAACTAACTCATGGTTTGGGAATACCTATGGAAAATGAAATAGAGGAGACTTTGGCCAATACCTCGAACAAAGGAAATTAAGTTCTCATACTATTCAGAAGAGACAAAGAAGGAAATGTATATAGTCCTGATCCTTCACTCGAAAAACAATATCGTCCTCCCTGGTTCATTCTCGACACATATGCAACAAATATATACACAAAATAATAATTTTGAATGTATGATTGGGAGGGTATGTAGATACCTCCACTGGGGCTATGGATGCTCCCTATCAGAGGAGAAAGGTCCATGATATCGGGGTAACTCCATCAGGGATATGGATGCTCGATGTCAGTGGAGAAACCCCATGGTAAGGTTCTTGACTTTCAAATGAAGTAATAACATCATGTCCTTTTAAAAAAATTTAATTCTAACTCAACTCTCGATGAAAAGGTAGGAGCCATTGGTTAAATGGAAAGAAGAATGTGTTTGGGCAAATCCCCATGAGCAGTCAATGAGAATGTCTTTGGGATATATGTGCAAATATTTATGAGTCATCAATGGGTTATTGCCTCAATATAATAACCAATTCCCAAGAAGTATGTAAACATAATTATACATGGAAATAGAGAGTATGGCTTCTACCATCAAATCATCATTTGTTGAGCACTCAACACACCCTAAATTTTTTCCAATTTTTGGGTATCTCTTTATTTTTGTTGTTTCCATTGTTCCAATTGATATTTTTACATAAGTTTCATATTTAATGTTTCGTTGGGATTCTTCATTGTTCATATGGTTTGATTTTCATATATAAATCCATAAAGTCTTCAAAAAATCAATACTAAAGGTAATGTTCTTCGATACCTGGCAATTGGTTCTCTGAAACATCGATGTTGATCAATGTCGAGTGCTGATCAATTCAATATACGTTTCAACAATATGTCATAGTATTGATAATGTTGACACCAATTAACATATAACATTGGTCATTTAGGATACCAGTTGCTCAAGGGTGTTGTTTTCTCATGAAGATGCCAACATTGATCAACATTGAGCATCGACGAGGTCAGTTGAAAAAATACCCATTGTTAAGTCTGAGAGGTAGTTCCTACACCCGATTAACATAAAAAATTGACACTCAATATTGAAAAAAGAATAACAGGATTCAAGTCTCTCATTTTGTTATTTTTTTTCAAAAATTTCCATGCTCCATTGTAAAGTGTATTTGACTTCAAGTATAAAAGTGAATCAGTATAAGCAGCTTTAATATTTTAGAGTTATTTATTTTTCATCCATATTTTCTTTTATAAAGTAACTTAATTGTAAAATTGATCCCCACTTCTTTTTATAAACATGGGTCACTTCATAAAGCAACTTATATGTGGTCCTTTGGTTATCGTTTATTCCTTTTTTAAAATGGGCATAACTTTTACATCCAAAGTCTGTTTTTATTGCCATTTTTTTTAAACCGCCTAATTTTTTGAGATATTTCCATCCATATCATCAATTTCAATTTTTAAATCCATATTATCTACATATTTAATATGGATTCTTCAAGTAATCTTTTTCTTACCAGTACCAACTACTTCCAATGGAAATCCCATATGGAGGATTTATTAAGAGGTAAAGGCTTGTACCAAATTACGTTGTGAAAGGTAACAAAACCTACTGATGTCGATAAGAAATTCAAATGGGATAATAGAAATGGCGAAGAACATGGACTAATCAGAATGCCCATCTCTCCTGACTTAAGGTTCCACCTTCAACAAATTCATAAACCCAAAGAAGCTTGGGAAAATATTGAATTTGTGTTTGGTAAACACAATATTATTCGAGCACAACAGTTAGAAAATAAAGTACTGACTTTAAGTCCAAGTGATATTTATTGCATTGAAGATTATCTATCTAAATTTAAAACACTCAGAATTTTAGGTGAAGAATGTAAGATAAAGATAGAATAATATTATTCCATCTATATTATTACTTCTAAGATAGGTAGTGCATATTTTGTGTTTATATCTACCTTTTATGCCATGCAAGAGGCTCTAGGGGAAAATTATCAAAAAACCAGTCTTGAGAAATTTTGTGATGCTTTGATTAGAGAGAAAGATGAGCTTGTACAAATTGGAGTGATCAACACTATAGGTACTTCCAACAACGCCTTATTCACCCATCAGAAAGATAAAACCAAGAATCCCAAGAAGCAACATCCTCTCCACAAAAACAAACACCATAAGGGTCCCAAACCCACTCTGACAACTTCTACTCCTAATGGTAATAAAGGAGAAAAATATAAAAATAAGAAGACTGATAGACATTGCAACTTTTTTGATAAATATGGTCATGATGAGTCCAAATGTTTCAATAATATCGCAACTTTAGAATATGTGATGAAGAATAAAAACATCAATATTGATTCTACTTCTTCTTCTTCTTCTGATGGACATGCACTTTCTACTTCTGGTTTCTCCTTGAATACAACTTATACTTCTTCTTCTGATGATTGACTTATTGATTCTAGAGAGTATTATCATATGCCTAAGGATAGAGACATATTTTCTTCTCTAAATGAATGTAACATCAAGAAGATATTTTGTTGGTGATGATAAATATCTTAGTGTTGAAGGATATAGAATAGTTCAAGTAGAAAATGGTCATTTCAATGATGTATTATGTGTTCCAAGTATTTCTTGTAACCTTCTATTAGTATATGAAGTCACTTATTTAGGTGAAGGTAAAACCATAGAGTTTTCACCTCACCAAGTTGTAATCAAGGATTTAAAAGAACCTAAGCATGTTCTTGCAACTAGAATTGTTGATGATATTACTAGGTTCTACAAATTTGAAAACGTTGGGTCATCATTTTTTCATCAGCTTTTGTTTCTCATAGCGATGACTTGAGAAAACTTTGGCATGAGAGGTTTGGTAATCTAAACTATCGTTCATTGCATAAAATGTGTAATCAACAGATGGTGATTGGTCTTCTTCTTGTTTCATGTAGAGATGGTGCTTGTGTCGGTTGTGTTCTCGACCAACATCATATGGATAGTTTTGAGAAATGCTCCTATTGGCACGCCTCATTCCCTTTGCAACTTGTTCAAAGTGATTTGTGTGGTCCACTTTCTTCTCCATCTTTTTTTGGGTGCAAGTATTTTTTAACTTTCATTGATGACTTTTCCAAACGTACTTGGGTTTACTTCTTAAAACTTAAGAGAGATTTTTTTGAAATTATTTTTTCCTACAAGGCCTTTGTAGAAAAGAAATATGAACATCAAATTCAAAGGTTAAGAACATATAATGGAGGAGAATATGTGAACAATAAGTTTACAAGTTATTGCACTACAAAGCGCATCTAAATGCAACGAACTATTCCATATACACCACAACAAAATGGTGTTGTTGAGAGAAAGAGCCGGACATTAAAATAAATGGATAATTGGATGATCAATGCAAGGGACTAAGTCTAAAGTATTGGGAGGAAGCCATCAACTATGAAAATTAAATAGTAAATTAAACTCCCACAAAGGCTCTTAAAAATATAACACTGGAAGAATCTTGGACTAAAATTAAACCATATGTAAGTCACTTCTGTGTATTTGGCAGTATAGCATGGGCTCACATTCCTAATGAGAAAAGGAAATCATTGCAAACTAAAATTGAGAAGTGTATATTTGTTGGTTATTCTAAAGATGTCAATGGTTATAGAATTATTCAACCACATTGTAATGAAATTATTATTCGAAGAAATGTTAAATTTTATGAAAATATCTTTGTCTATGAGCCTAATTTGGTGTTTGGGCCTTTTTTGTTTTTCAAGGGTAATTAAACATTTGTGCCTTGTTCGGCCTGCGAGCCATCTTTGGCGTTTGTGCCTTCTTCTATTCCTATTCTGGTTTCTTATTCAGATGATGATAGAAAGGATGAAAAACCACCTCCCGCTCACCTTCCTCCAAATGATTCCTTTGAACTTGAACCAACACGATCTCCACCCTATATGGATCCATTCAACATGAGAATCAATTGGTGATCTTATCGGTGATCCTTTAGATCATCGTTGGAAAAGTTCACAGTTCTAGCAAGCCTATTATCTTTTGGCTCAAGTTTCAGAGACTCGTGATCTAGAAACATTTGCAGAAGCTTCGGGTCATCCAAATTTGGATACAACAATGAATGAAGAGTATCATTCTTTAATGGAAAATGATACTTTGGATATTGTACCTCTTCCAAATGGAAGAAAACTTGTCAGATGTAAATGTTTCTATGGAACTAAGTATGCATCAGAGGGAAGTTTTGAAATACAAAAGGCTCAATTAGTTGCCAAATAGTTTTCCCAAGTTGAAAGAATTGACTATAATGAAACCTTTTTTCCCTATAGCCAAAATGAATTCCATACACCTTGTTCTTTCCCTTTCTACCTCACATAAATGGGAGGTCTATCATATGGATGTTAAATCCACCTGCTTGAACAGAGATTTTCCAGAAGAAATATACATGGAACAACCTCCTGGCTATGTCTAGAATGAATCTAACCTTGTTGGTACCTTTAAGAAATATCTTTATGTTCATAAGCAAGCTCCTCGAGCTTGGTATTCCAAAATGGACAACTTTGTTATTGACACTAGATTCTCTAGATGCCATGTTGATCCTAATGTCTATAACAAGAAAGTAGGAAGTCGTATCATAATCCTTGTCCTTTATGTTGATGACCTTCTCCTTACTATTAGTGACTCAAAACTTTTAAACCATGTGAAAAAGATCCTTAAGAAGAAATTTGAAAGACGTAGGCCTTTTGCACTATTTCCTTGGCCTCCAAGTTTTGAAAATGAATGAAGGATTTTTTGTTTCCCAGTCTAAGTATGCTTGTGAAATTCTTCATCACTTTCACATGGACGATTGTAAACCAACCCATTCTCCCTTCTAGTCTATATTTAAGCTTACTAATACTTGTACGTCTCCCGAAATTGATGCCACCATGTACCATCAGTTAGTTGGTAGCCTCTTATACTTTACTCATACTCGTCCTGATCTTTCCTTTGTTGTTTGTTTTGTTGCTCGGTATATGAAAAAACCCCATGGAATCAATTGGAAAAAATATATAATGATAATTTGCTATGTCTGCGGTATAATTTAGTTTGGGATACATTACAGTTCAGAGGGGACACCTTTATTGGTTGGTTTCACTGATTCAGATTGGGTTGGTGACCCTGATGATCAGAAGTCTACTGCAGGTTATGTTTTAATCCTTATTTAAGGACCTATTAGTTGGGCCTATAAGAAACAACAGGATATTGCACTTTCTTCAGCAGAAGCAGAGTATTGGGCAATGGTAAATGCAAGTCGTGAAGCCTAATGGATTCAACATATTTTTTCAAAGTTTGGATTCCAACAGCAACATATGACCAACCTTTGGTGTGATAATCAGAGTGCCATAAATCTCACCAAATACACAGTTCAACATCAACATAGAAAACACATCGATATAC
Source organism: Picea engelmannii (assembly GCA_009831015.1). Taxonomy (NCBI): domain Eukaryota; kingdom Viridiplantae; phylum Streptophyta; class Pinopsida; order Pinales; family Pinaceae; genus Picea; species Picea engelmannii. Next base: position 485,679 of record ML776656.1, on the reverse strand, counting down.
ACATGGACTTCATCAGAAAGCTCATTCATGATCAAGTTGTTGAAGTGCTCTTTTTCCCTACAAAATATCAAGTTGCAGACATTTTCACAAAGTCTCTTACAGAAGTGAAGTTTTCCAAACTTTGATCTATTTTAGGAGTTTAGTAAGTTTTCATTAAGGGGGAATAGTCTCTTCCTCCTTCCTTTTCCTATTGTGTCACTATTGTAAATCCTTCAATACTATCCCAAGTTTCTCTTAAAGGGGGATGTTAGGATATTTAGACACTTAGGGTTTAGTTAATATCTACTTGGTTTAATGTGTTGTTAGGTAAAAGTTTGTTTCTTAGTGTGTTTATTTAGCATTCATTAGTATACATTTGTAGTTAGGAAATCCAACAGTCATGATATGTTCCTGACATAGAGTGATCTCACGATTCATATTATCCTTGATATTAATGTCCATTGATTTGTGGCTTAACACCTAATTGGTCCATGATCTATATTTAAAGAGGATGGGGGGTCATTTTACGATGATCGATTGTGAGAATATCTATTATAAAATATCTATGTAATCTTTTTTTTTTCCATTAATAAATTGCTCCAAGTGGTTGCGTTGGCTTGGGCCGTGGATGTTTCCCCGTAGCGATTTTACCACGTCAAAACATCAGTGTGTTGATCTTTGATATAGTTTTGTGAGTGGTTACTGAAGATGTTCTTCCTCTGTTGGAATAATCATCTTTTCAAAGAATATGATGATCGAATCACACGTGAAAAATCTATGCGCAATAATCTCTATCTGATCAATGGAATTAGACATGACCTGGTCCCAAAAAAGCCTCAAATAGTTCAAGTTCCCAACTCCCAATCTCAAATACACATAAATTAATGATCGTTTGAAATCTGTGATGCATCATTCCAATGTCTCTTCACTCTACTGATTTATGTGTATATTTTACTTCAAGAACTTTCACAAACGATAGAAGGAATTAATGAAAATATACAATGGATTTCCTGTACTAAAATGTAATGATTTCGGGTGTGAAGGATAACTGTTATTTGTTCAAATGTATTTGAATTGTATCATAACTTTCAAAAACATGATTTTTTTTTCTTAACAACTCATGATTGATCCTTTTCCTCTTACAAAATTAGGTGTATTGTGTTTATCACAAGGATCTAGACTGGTAGGTATTTCAGCTCAGGAAAATAATCGCACGCAAGGTATTTACCCTAATTGTCTCTGATGTTGTGTGATTTAGTGAGTACCAAGTTAAATTGTTGCATGTGTAGGAAATATGTTTTCCATATGACCAATGACTCCTTGGTCACCAAAGATCACAAAAGGAGGAAGTGAGAAAATCAAAGAGGCATCTAGTTCAGCTATTAAGAAGATGGAGTTTCCCCCAAAAGTGGAGTCAGTTATCAAAATGTCACAAATCAAGCCACACAACCCACCTCCACTCTTCAAATATATGGATAATAACATAGCATCCAAGATAATAGTTCATTCAAGTCTTGATTTATAAAACAAAATATAGTATGAAGATTTCCCATAGTTTACACCTCACAGTGACCCCGAAGTGAGGGAGTTCGATGAGAAACTCTTCCTGAACATCAAGCGATCATTTTTGTACATGGTATAATCCAATACACCCATATTTCCATGTGTTTATATCTTAGAGTGGATCATTCATCATGTTGATGTAGAAAATTTCATGTTAAATAACAAAGATGGGGAATATATAGGTGTGTTCTTGCCAATAAAGGTAAGAGTTTATTATAAACTCAAGGAAACTGAATTCAGGTTGAACATATATTTTATTTTTATATTATATGAGTGCCATAATACTGGTCAATTGTTATGATCCTGATGGAGGGAGGATAAGAAAATTGTGAATCGAGAATCAGGGTGGTACAAAGCAACGAACCTCCAAGAACCCTACATTTTCTTGATGGCCTTGACCTGTTGTTTACATGGAGAAAATGATTTATATAGGTTATCCAAAGCATGGATTCCTTTCTCTCATTCAATTGCTACATATGGAAGTAATTTTAACTGGGGAGTCGTTATCTCGAAACAATTGAGCATCAATATAAAGGAAGCACAAAACCCAAAAACCAGAGAAACCCCCACATTCTACATGGAATCTTATCTCTTTGATACAATATGCACTAGGAATGTTTTATTTATTCTGAGCCTAATTTGGTATATTTTTGAAATACATGTACATGTTTACTTCAACATCCTATGGGAGAACAGGTACAAAAGGTCAATTTATTTAATTTGTGATGGCTTCATAGCTTGAATATATTCTTGAATTTACAAACAATACTGCGAAAGACTCTCTGAGGAAGCTAGGAAGTTAATATCCAATATTGGGCACCAATAATTAGATGAAAGAAGCATATATATCATAATTTTCGGAGCCATCGAAGCACCATACTTATTGCCAATCCACGTACCTGACAAGCTAGTGTTAAGAGAAATATTATACTAGACCATTATGAAAGGGTTCAATGCATCTCTATTGAATGAAAAAAAGAGAATATTTTTTCCCTATGAGTTTTATGTAGGGTACGATTTCATGAAAGACACTACACAGGCCAGGAAAGAAGCTCAGAGTCAGATAGAGTACATGTTTTTGACCGAGAGATAAAGGAAACATGACCCTAGGAAACTGGTATTTGAGCATACTAGTTAGGTTGTGTCTAAATGGCGATACCCACATGAGGATTTTGAGGATGGCATATTCATAGAGAATGCTACCAACTGGGGTGAGGTTTTGTAGAGGAAAGAGAAACTAGAGTTGGTCAAGTTCATAGCCCTTTCTAGGAATGAAAAATTAGACTTTCTAGAGAATACAATAGGGGAAATAGTAGTGGCACAAGCTCAAGCAGAAGGTTTAGAGAAGAGATTCAACATATCGTAGGAACAAAGGCTCTTAGAGGAAGCTAGAAGGATGATTAAATTGTAAAGGGAAACCATCATAGTGTGGGAAGATAGATCCATGCTAATAACTCCAGTCACCCTTGGAGGATAATAAGAAAGGAAAAACCTTACAACACCTCAATGGAGGGATATGCTCAACAACAAACTTTAGGGAGAATACCAATCAGAGGACCAGGAGTTGATCCAATGGTTTTTCCGGGTGTCCTAGAAAAAGTATCTCTTATCATTGTTGATTTGATCACAATATATAGTGACAACGAGGAGGTAAAAACTTTAATTCTTATTTTGAATGAATAATTAATAGAGGTCTTATATACAACGACCCCAACACCAAACTATTTAGATCAAGGAGACCCAAATGTTGAAGATTCATCAGGAGGTGATGCCACCAAAATAGATGAAAATGTTTGGCCCATGAGCAATAAATTACTTGAGGAAATCACTCTGAGACCTATTTCACATTCCATACTCCGAGTTTCATACATCCCAACCAAATATGAAACTTTAGAGATCATGGGAAATGCCCCAAGTACAGAGAAAATTAGAGACTCATCTTCCAGGACAGAGGTGAGGTCAACAAGAGCTGTTGGAAAGTGTCAAATGCCTCAATAACAAGTTGAAGGAACCAATCATGAGAATCCTAAAGTCAAAAAGGGAAAATAAATGATACTTGAACATTTTCATACACTAGGTAGTTTAGGAAATTCCCTCTCATGTGGGGACCAACCAATGCCAGAGACATTGGATGAAGTAGCCAATGTCCAAGACATCACTTATGATAGGAAAATATAATTGGTTGTGAAAATAACTATGAAAAACAAAAGAATGACTTTGTAAAGTGTTGTAATGATCACCACAGAAGAAACCCTGCTGGACATAGGGAAATCTAGTGTAAATGAGTTATTAGGGGCAAGTATGGATATATATAGTTCTAGCATAGACAAGGAAAGAGAATATGAAAGAAAAGCCAATTGTATGAGAGAAGAGTTTGTGCATCTCAGAGATCAGGTGGAATACTATCGGGACACTACCCAAGTGGTTAGGTTCATGAGAATTGAATTTGAAAAGATTTATACTTAGTTTACATCGGATAGGGGTGTTTTTATGACCAGGATCATAAGTTACCAAGGGGGAACTTTGCTTGGCATCATAGCATATAAATAAATGATGAGATGGTTGGAGAAGGCTCATCAAGTATTGTCACAGATCGAGTATATAAGAGAACTCCAAAAGGGATGAAGGGAAGAAGAAGATGGAATTAGAATTCTTGCAGAGGATATTTTGGTCATGATCATGATAGAAAAAATATATTAGGTACAATTTGTAATTGAACCACAAAAGAAAATGTAGGAGAGATGGGAGGAAATTTCTCAGAAATTAGAACAAAGTAAACTAGAGGATGATAGACCTTCAGCTCCCAAAATTTGATACTCTTGATGATATTGTTGATTTTCATGTTATAGTCCAATGGTTAAGAGATATCAATGCATAATTTGGAGCTAAGATTGAGGAGATCCAAGTAATTAAAATTGGGCAACTGGAGGGACTCACTACTAGAATGATAGTAGTGTGGGCCCTATGACAACTAAGCTCTGAAATAGAGCAATTAAGAATCAGGGTCATAAAAAGGAAGGATAATCTCATCATGTTGATGGATCAACATCAATTTATTTACCTACATACCTATGAATATATTCTCTCCCTGTGGTTTGATTATGTCAAGGAAAATCCTATGAGATAACTAGAGCTCATTGATGGTGTTCATGTGAACCTGAACCACTTTATATTTCTAATTTTTTTAATTAAACTTAGGTTGTTGCAATTTTTTTCATGTGGTTTTTGTACAAATAAAGAGATCAAATTCATTTTGAAAATTCGTTGGATTTTTTTAATAAGTGAAAGAATCAGACAAAGAATTATTTTGGAAGTCTAATTCAAAATATCATGTAGAGCTGAAGACAATTTTTTCCCCAAAGCTTGTGGAGTAAAAAAATTTGTGGATTGTTCTTCTTTGTTTCTATCTACTAAAAGTGATTTAGTAACACAATAATTGTTTTTAAGTTATCTTGAAATGTTGTAGTCACTAAATATACATTGGCAAGAATATGATGGTGTTATGAAGTGTTATAAAACAACTAAAACTATTTCTGGTTATTTGTTGTTTTTGCATATATCTTCCTTTTCTTAGATGATGTTTGTTTCTTAATCTATAATTAAATATTAGTGTTTAATGTTTCTTGAATAGTGGTGTCATCTATATGTTGCTAGTAAGAGATAGCCTAAACACAACCTTCTTAATATTTCTATCATTGCACACTTAATGAACTTATAAAGAAACAGAAAAACAATATACAAATACCCATTCCAATGCATAGTAAATCCCATCGAAACTTGTCAGATCATCCATCCATAGAATCACTCCATTCCAAAAATGGAAGATTCTAATTGGTCCTCGTCTCTAGGCATGATTCCTGTTGTTGAGTTAAAGGGAATTTTGATCTCTAAACATGCCCCAATCACAAATCATTGCCATATTTGTTACATCGCATATAATTTTTGTATAACATTCATTTCCTTTGTCATATATATATATATAATATTCATATATATTTAATACCATGTTGTGCTAGGCACTACAACCCTCCATTTTATTGTAATATATTTGCAAAATCCTCTCAATAAAATGGAGCCCATTTTATTTTTAAAATTTGAAAATCTCATCTAATGGTTTCTTCATCTCAGTCTAAAACATTTTCGTCAAGCTTAATTTTTCAACGAGGTCATTGTTTTAAATTTGTAACACTTATGAAATTTCAAAATAAGTTTTTAATCTTTTTGGGAATGCTAATTGAAACTCCCTCGATGTTCAATGGATGAGTTAAAATTAACTCATTTGTTGAATATCGAAGGATTTTCCTCCAACTCCATCGATAGAAAAAGGGCCCTCGCAATCACACAAGTAAATGAAAACTCAATATATGTATGGGAGGAGTTAGTACTCACTCCTCCAATACATCAGAGGAGTTATTCTCATCCACTTATATGAACTATGATGTTTTCAATGGAAATTATTTCGATACACATCGGAGGACTTCCCACAAGTTCCTTTGATGTCCATCGGAAGACCTACATCCAACTTCATTTGTTTAAAACCCAACTACGTGCATTTATTTCCATGACCACCTAACATATAAATACTAATTTCCCCCCACTATCCTTGTTACTTCATTTGATAATGGAGGAGAGAATGGTAGTTCCTAGGCAAGAGCATATCAAGCCCTAACCTACTCATCCTCAACTGATCGCGACCCTCGATGTGTGAGAAAGCTCCAAGTAAGCCCTCGATGCCCAATCCTTGAATTTTATAGGGTTAGATTTTTCTTTGTTGCTTCCTTTCCTTCCTTTTAAATGTCAAAAACAATCTCTCACATACCCCTCTCATCCATGGTTCTCTACTAATCCAAGGCCTTACCTCTACGTGCCATAGTATCCCCTCAAGACCATATTTATAGATATAGGGTTAACAAAAAACTACCTCATCCAATCCCTTTGTCCATAGACTTTTCAGTTAGATATAATAATCAGTTAGATATAATATCTCTAATACATCTCCTTTAGTTGTCACTAATGAAGTAGCTACTTGACCCTCAAGGAGGTTTGAATTTAACCCCCTCAGTTCTGGCACCTTTTGAGACTTAACTATTTTTGGAAAGTTCCCATGGTGGATTTCTGACCAAAAAATTCTCCCACCTCTGAACACTTGGAAAAGTAGGGAGATACACTCAAGTGAGGTGATGTGTATCACATGTTTTAGAAATCAAGTTTCTAAACTTAAGTCAAATACCAATATGAGTTGAAAATATTCAGAAATATTCATAGATATGGGAGCATCCTCCATTGTTGTCTTCCCTCGTCTCAAGTGATGACACGTCAAGAAACTTGGAAAAGTAGGGAGAGAAACTCAAGTGGGGTGATTTTTATCACATGTTTGATAAATCATGTTTCCCCACCAAAGTAGAATACCAAGATGAGTTGAAAATATTCAAAAATATCTGGAGATCTGGAATATTCATAGTCATGGCCTGCATTGTTGTCTTCCCTTTTTTCGATGTCACCATCTCTATCATGAAACATGTTGATCTAGAATGTAGATGTATTTGTAATCCCAAAGGGGAACCTATAGCATTATTTCCACCCAAGGACCTAGAAAAATGTTATCACCTCGACAAAGAATCAAGAAAGCTAGACATTAATATTCTTGGTGAGTTCTAATACACAGCTAAATAACTCTTCCCAAAGTGGTATCATCCTGATAAATAGTTCAATCACATGCCTAAGGGAGGTTACCCAACAATATTATTGAGGATACCCTATAAATATATGGTGGCTATGTTGTGTTGGTTGTATGGTGAACCAAATGCATCTCAACTCTTCCTATCATACATGAATTTGATCTATTATTGTGCAAATGAGGGACTCTCATTCAATTGGGATGACATTTTATTAACAAATATGACAGTGTCTCTCACCACGGTCACAAAAGCCAATCTTAGGACCGTCCCAAGTTTTTCTACATCCTCGTACCTCTTGGAAATTATGTGTGTAGCCCATTAGTTACTGAGGATGGGATGGATATGGAAACCCTAATAAACAACAATCCACATATACTGCAATGTGCTCTAGGAGAGAAAGTATCTAAAATCATATTAGAATATATATTAGCACTTCTCATCTCCCCTATATTAATTGATATTTTGTGAAATGCCCCTATGTCGATTTTAACCTTTCACAATATTTACTGCAAACATATTTTCAATAAAACAACAAAAAATACAAAATGGAAAATACAAACATTATACAAATATTTTTCACCTAGAAACCCAAACCGGGAAAACCAACATATTCTATATTCATTCATAGTGATACAATGTTTACAATACAATATACATATAGGAGCCAGTGACATCTAAAACCCTAACCCAATGACCTGGATTAGTCAACAAACCTAATTCCTTAATCAAAAATAGAAAACCATCGAAAAAAATTGTGTGTCATAAAGCCGCCCAACAATGGACATGAAAATCTAGTCAACATGAAAAACAAGGAAACAATGTGACAATTTTCCTGAGGAAAAAACAATTTCAGGGGCGCTACCCCCAAACGCCCCTGTGTACCTAGTGCAACGCAGACACTACTACTCATGCAAATAATATAACACATACACAATATTCTCCCACTTGTTTTATTTTCATACATGGGGTTACAAGGTTATATAGTTGTTGGCACAGGAGCAGGCCCAGGGTTCAAAGCTACAACAACACACCAAAAAGACCCTAACTATTGGCCCTTTTAGAAACACCTACGAAGAAGATGAGGTCTCACCCTAGGTAGAGGCAGGGGTGGTTGCAAGACTCCAGTGTCTGCAACCTTAGCTGGGACACAGATCTATGATTGTAACACCTTACATAGCACTTAGCAGTTATAGTTCAATGGTATTCAATCTTTTTCTATGACATAGATAAATCCTAATTACAACGTAACATGGTATTCAACAAGATTCAACAGATCCAAGAACTAAGCATACAAATAGAGATTGTATCTAGGATTCATTCACATCATTCAACACCAATCTATCACATAGTCAAATCCAGCATTTACTCTTACTATTAAGTACAAAGAAACAATAGATATACCTATCATTCATCTATATCAAAGAACTAATCACATAAATACATTAATGCATCACACAAAGCATTCATAACACAGGATGTACGTGGTTCACCCCCACCTTGGGGCTATGTCCACCAACTCTTTGTCTTCTTTATTAGCTTTCTTCAACCTTCTTACATGCATAGAGCCTTCATATCAACTTCACAGAGGACAAGAGAGTTGTGGAATCTTCACTAGATCCTCCTTCCCCAAGCTAGGTTACAACACAAAGCCTACATACAGTCCCTTACAACAACTTGCACTCAGCCTTGCAAACATACACAAAGCACTTACAATTGTTACTTGCACTCAGCACCACTTACAACTGAATTGTCATTCGCACTTAGCCATTCATACTCACCTAGCACTTAACACACTGGCCTACTAGGTCTACTTCTTACATCACCTAGCTACTTATTTATACATTACAAAATCAGGCCTAAACATGGGTAAACCCATGGGCTGACATCCCCATACCCATTACATAAGTCCAAATCCAAAAAAACCCTAAAAGGTAGTTGAGATCCCGTGATCTCTGCTTCCTCTTGCGCTCCACCTTCGATAGCTTGTCGAAGTCCCAAAAATAGGTCCAACATGACCAATGATCCTCAAAACTTTGTCAAGGGACAACAGACCCCCAACACTCACTTGTGAATCATCCCAAGTCACTCTGATCTGGAAAATTCTGCCACAAAAACCTCGAGATTAGATCGAGCTTCTTCAACTTGTTGTTGTGCCACAACCTCGTGTTCAATGAATTCTTGGATAACAAATTTGTTGACAGGTCCCTCTAAGAGCTATTCTGCTACAATGATGACTTTCTCTAGTTCTGCTCCTTGGCATTCGATCTCTATGAATAGATGGAAAGTCTCATCCTATTTAGGTTGGAGCCTCTGAGTCACTTCCATGACTCTACTATGAATGACATGGACTTGTTGAGCACTACGTTGTTCTTTGGATCACTTCATTCTTTTAATAGCTGACAGGGGCTTCAACTGCACCTGTATTGTGTCTACTTGATGCTCCGCCTCTTAGAATTGTGACTCCATTGTGTTCAGTTATGGATTCTCAGTGAGTCTCTCATACGTCTGGGCACTATGATCACTCAATTCCTTGTATTTCATGGCAAGGGCCTTTATTCTCTCAATTGTGCCTCTAGTAGTTGCATCTCTTTGATCCCTCACATCCTACGGAGTGTCGGGAACTGCACAGAGCTTTAAGTCTACTATTATTTGTTGTAGTTGTTGGATAGCTTCTGCGAGCTACTCTACTTGATGCTAGAATTGGTCTTCTGCCTTTGGATCTAAGCCTGCCATAGAGAAGAGTGCTTTGTTGACTACTTCTTTCACTTCGAGCTGCTCTGCAAGAAACTGTTCCTTTTCTTTCTAAATATTTCTTTCTCCTATTCAAACTTCATCTGGAGAGAAACCTTCTCCTACTCTGCAAGTCGATGTTTTTATACGAGTACTTCTTGCACTTTCTTCAAGGCCTAGGTGGATTTTTTAGTTTCTTCTTGTGCACAATGAAGGCGAGCTTCGGTTGCATCAGCTAGTCAACAGAGTTGGGTTGGCTCATATTCCAACTCTAGTTCTCCTGATGGTAGGGGCGCAGTGGAAACTGCACGACTAGACTGAAGGGCCTATTGTACCCCTCAGAGTTCGACCTCAATTCTGCCGTATATCTCCTCCCTCTTGGCTTCCTGTTTCTTTAATATTTCCTATGAGGATTCATTTAAAGATGAAATGATGAATTCAAAGTCATCAACAGTGAGCATAGTATTCATCTTAGTCATGGTGGCTCTGAATTTCATTTGGGAGGATGGTTTCGGGGGAAAAACCTTCCTCTTCTTCAAAGGATCGGCCTCATCTCTAGGCAGTGTTACTTCACCTTTCTTCTTCTCATATTCTTTTCCATTGATCTCTTCTACCTTGTCATCACCCCCTTGTCAAAGTGATGCTGAAGAAGTCTTTTTTGAGGCACTGCTTAAGTCTTGGACTTCTTCGGTTTTCTTCCTTCTACTGGTTCTGGGTGTGTCATGTTCTATGTTAGCAGCCTTTGGGCTATCAAGTTTAGGATTAGACATCTCTGCAAGGTCAACGGGGATAAGGAAGTCGGCTGACCATTCCTTATTTATCTCCTCGAGGTCCTCTTCAGTGAGCTTGTAGTACAACTGAATATCATCCTTATGTTCATATTCTCACATAGTAATATAGTGAAGTGTTGATATGCATAGAACTTCATGAGGGGTTTGAAGCATTGTAGGGTGTTCGACATCATGGGAGGTTTGGCTTCGATAGCCCTCTTTAGGTGGAGGTAGTATGTGTGAAATACAATGTTCAACTGCCATTGTTTCCCCATATCACTCGAGTACCAAAGCATGGTGAAATTCACAACAAGTGGCTTGAATGACTCAATGTCCGGGAAGGTATCACCTTTCGACATCTCCTAAGTAACACACACGGTGAGGATCAGGAGCTAGCTAAAGTGGAACTCATATCCCTGATCCTGTGCTTCACGAAAGTCTAATTCTAGTTGATTAACTATGTACTTCACCCAGTTCATATGTACGCCTTTGACGCATTTCCCCTCAAGGTCAACGACAAAGCCTGTGACCTATGTGGGTCTGTTCTTTCATACTAGATTCCCTCCAGTTAACTGACATGGTAGGCACACTGCACCATTCTATATGGAGGCTACCTTGTAACCTCGCATCCCCTTCTCAACATAGTTCTATGTATCCTTGATCATCTTTGCTAATGCGTGATCTGTGGCTTTCCCTGGATATAAATCATGCGGGTGGGGTCCTTTCATACTCAATCAAGTGATCCTATGGATCAACTTCGGATCGACTGTGATATGGTAGTCTAGCCATAAGTAGCTACCATGGTAACATGAAAGTAGGAGCTTGACACAAGTGTCAACTTCCTGGTGCCTTCCAAAGTGTGAGATTTTCATTACGTTCAATAGGGTTGACTGCATGAGGTTCATTGTCTATGGCTGGGGGTATTCTTCTTCGTCCTAGTCAAGTATTTATATGGGGTGAGTGTACTATGGTTCTTACAGTCCCCTAAGTTGAAGTTGTTGAACTTTAATGCTACAATATTGTCCTGCTACACTTGAACTATGTGTATCCCCTTCGGGAGGTAAGCAGTAACCATGGTGTACTCAAAATCTCTATGTACACTATCACGACTCACCGCGCGGGCTAGAGGCGGGAAGTAGTCGAGTAATATGGTCAGTATTAGCTTCTCATTTGCTAGGTCATCTCTGTGTTTGGTTCTCTTTTCTATTGCTAGTTGGGATGGTCTAGATCTACAAGTAGTCGACAGGGAGGTTTGCACTCCTTTCATCGATGATGCTTGTATGCCCGCAGACATTACTCTTTCAAAAATTACTCTTTTAGTCATGAGTTCGATGAGTACCTCCTTCATAGACTCTTCGAATGCGTTAATTTCTTCGGACATACACGCTCATGGTTTCCTATCTCAGGTTTGAAGAATAACTACTCAATACAATGGGATGGATAGCAATATCTTGATGACCACTACGCAAAATCAATAATTTGGTGAGATCAGACAATCACGATTGGAAAAAGTGTTCTCGGTGCAAGGTTCGATGGAATAAGTAGATAACATAGGCAATGGATCTCTCCAATAGTTGAGAAGCCTTCATTAATCTAGTTATGTCTATTATAGTGCAGTCACAATGGTCTAGTGGTGATCCTTCTGATCATAAATGCCTTTCTACCCATTCGGGGTATCGGTTTAACGATTATATTGTTCCCAATGGCTAGATTGCTTCTCCATGGAGAAGTTCCATGTGACGCTATTCTGATATACTGACGAAGTTCCAGTTTTTCAAATTTTCCTTCTACGAAGTTCCCTCTGGAACCATCTGTAACTTTTAGATCTTTTCTCACTTCTTACTTAGTTTTCCAGCCTGCTTGCAGTGAGCTTCGTCTCAATATTCTTATTTCCTTTTTGATTCTTATCTCCTCTTGGTATAGTAACTTTGCGTTGTTGAGATTCTTTCCTAGGATTTGAGGGAAATACTTCTTCTGGGGTAGATGGTTCAGTCTTCTGTAAGTCTTCTTGTGTTCATTCAATGTCGACATCCAAGTCTCTAGTTTTAAATAGCTTCGATATGTTCTCTTGTTATACAATCAAGTGTGTGATCTTCCTGGTCATGAAATCTTTTAATTTTTGTTTCTTCTACTCTAGGACTTCTTCTTCTTTCCTTCTAGCATTATCCCCCTGAATCCAATGTTTCCCTAGTAATAAAGCAATTGGGGTGTTGTTCTCAATAAATTTAACAACTTCAAACTCTTCCTTTGTCAAAGTTCCATGAGCCCTCATAGATATTTGGGTGAGATTTCCACATAGGTTTATCAACTTTCCTCTAAATAACCATATTCCCCCTAATGAAGGAATCATAATAGGATTTCCTAAGGTTTCCCAAGTTTTATCTATTATAATATTCACTTGTGTTTATTCATCCAGAACACAGTCTATGTCGAAGTCTCCTATTGTTGCTTCTATGTATTATTTTTCTTTGAATATCTCTGATAAGTTGATATTTTGATGTTCATTCAGGGTTTCTTTCATTTGAAGTAATATAGTCTCTTATTTTTTTCTAGGGTTCTACCATGATCTTAGTGTCTTGACCTTTCTCAGGGTCTTCTTGGCTCATATTCATTCTTTCAACCTTAGCAGTCATTCTAGGGAAATCCAAAAATTCATGATCCACATCTTTACAACAAAGACAACTAAGTCTTCTACCAAGGAATTCCTTAGCAATATGTCCCAGTCTTCTGCAACTGTAACAAAGAGTTAATACTCTCTTTCTTTTAAATGATCCCCAACCATTCTTGTACTGCGCATTATAATTATAGTAGCTAACTTACAAAAAAATGTTTTTAGGATCCTGCATCCATTTGTTAGTCCAAACATTCTTTCTATGCATAGGTATAACATATATTTCATTATTTCTATTAGATCTACTCATATCAAACCTCTTTTCTTCTAGTTCTTCCCTATTTTTTAGGCTAGGAAAAAATTGATCAAATATACCTAGATCCATACTTTTGAAACAAAAATTTCCACTAATCTTACTTTTAGCAAAGAAAAAAGATTCCAGATCTAAAACTTTTCACTATTTTTACCTCTATCAGAGCACAAAGATTCTAGATCTAAAACTTTTCACTATTCTTACCTCTATCAGAGCACAAAGAATTTAGATATTATCTCTTTTCTTCAGATCGGACTTCTTTTCTTAACAGAGAGCTTCACATATCGAGTAGAATATTGTGCACTAGAGAGATAGATCTATACACAGAGATTTCATAATTTGAGGTCAGATATTCACACAAAGCTTCTCTTTCCTTAGTTCCCAACAATCACAGTTTCCGTCCCAACAACAGAACCATTTTTTGGCACAGGGGAAGACCCGGGGTTCAACGCTACAACAATTCACCAACAAAACCCTAACTACTAGCCCTTTCGGAAACACCTGTGAAGCAGATGAAGTCTCACCTAAGGTAGAGGCAGGGGTGGTTTCAGAACTCCAGTGCTTGCAACCTTAGCTAGGACACAGATCTGTGATTGTAACACCTTACATAGAACTTAACAGTTATAGTTCAGTATTATTCAATATTTCTCTACAACGCAGATAAATCCTAATTACAACGCAACACGGTATTCAACAAGATTCAACAGATCGAATAACTAAGCATACAAATAGATATCAGATCTAGGATTCATTCACATCATTCATCACCAAGCTATCACACAGTCAGATCCAACATTTTCTCTTACTATTAAGAACAAGGAAACAACAGATCTACCTATCATTCATCTATATAAAATCACTAAGCACATAAACACATTAATGCATCGCATAAAGCATTCATAACATTGGGTGTATGTGGCTCACCCCTACCCTGAAGGTATGTCCACCAAGTCTTTTTATTCTTTATTAGCTTTCTTCGACCTTCTTAGATGCACACAACCTTCATATCAACTTCACAGAGGACAGGATATTTGTGCACTCTTTGCTAGATCCTCCTTCCCCAAGCTAGGCTACAACAGAAAGCCTACATACAGTCCCTTACAACCACTTGCACTCAGCCTTGCAAACATACACAAAGCACTTACAACTGTTACTTTAACTCAACACCACTTACAACTAAATTGTCATTCACACTTAGCCATTCATACTTACTTAGCACATAGCTCATCGACCTATTAGGTCTACTTCTTACATCACCTAGCTACTTATTTATACATTACAAAATTGGGCCTAAACATGGGTAAACCCATGGGCCAACATCCCCATACCTGTTACATAATCCCAAATCCCAAAAATCCCTAAAAGGGGGATGAGATCCTGTGATCTCCGCTTTGTCTTGCGCTCCACCTTCGACAGTCAGTCGAAGTCCCAAAAATAGGTTCAACATGACCAAGGATCCTCAAAAATTGGTCAAGGGAAAACAATAGTCAACAATATATGGCAAAAATGCCCATGGATCCTCTACACCAAGAGAACTTATCAGTTCTCATAGATTTTTTTAATGAATCTGCAACATTCTTCAAAGTTTCCACCTTCATCAACAATACTTTATTTTATTCAACCATATCTCTCACAAAGTTATATTGAATATCAATATGCTTTGTCTTTGAATGATAAGTCAGGTTCTTCGCCAGAAAAATTGCACTCTGACTGTCACAATCTATCCTTACAGCTTGATGTACCAACCCAATACCTAAACACAATCTTTGTAACCATACTACTTCCTTACATGCATGAGTTTCTACCATGTATTCAACTTTTGTAGTTTAAAGTTCCACTACATCATGTCTTTTCATCATAGAACTTATTTCTCCTCCAAATAGGTTAAACACATACCCACTTGTAGATCTCCTACGATCTAGATCTCCAGCCCAGTGTGCATCCACAAAGCCATGTATATCCACCACTTTGTCCGATCCTGGTCTTCCCTGGTAACACAATTCATATCTAGTAGTTCCACATTGATACCTAAAACCCATTTTAACTGTTCTCCAATTCTCCTTGCTTGGTTTTGACATATACCTACTAAAAACACCCACTGTATGTGAAATGTTCGATCTATTTTAGACCATTTCATACATAAAACTTCAAATTTCACTCGCATATGGAACATGATACATGTCCTCCTCCTCTTCCTATGTCTTGGGACACTAATCCACAAATAACTTTACACCAACAGGAATAGGAACCCTGAACGATTTACATTCCTACATATTAAACCTCTCCAATATTCTCTTGACATATTTTTTCTGATTTAACCAGAGTTTCCTCTTTTTCATATCTCTTTTAATTTCCATGCCCAAAATGAAATTTGAAGCACCGAGATCTTTCATGTCAAATTTAAAGGAAAACTGAGTTTTCACATCCTGGATAATCTCCTTGTTGTTTCCTATCAACAACATGTCATCCACATATAATACCAAATAAATGAAATGTTCACCAGTTAATTTAAAATAAACACAGTGATCCTCTTTGCTTCTTGTGAATCCAAGTCCGAGCATATAAGTATCAAATTTTTTATACCACATCCTTCGTGATTTTTTTAAACCATACATTGACTTATTCATCTTGCATACCAGTTCCTTGTTTCCCTTCACAACATAACCTTTTGGTTGCTTCATATAGATTTCTTCTTCCAGATCCCCATGTAGGAATGTTGTCTTCACATCAATCTGTTCTACTTCAAAATCAAATTTAGCAGCAACATATAAAAAATATCTTATAGAGGTTAACCTCGCAATGGGAGAAAAAATATCACCAAAATCAATTCCTTCAACTTGGGAATAACCCTTTACTACTAATCGGGCTTTGTATTTCTCAACGTTTCCTTCTACATTCAACTTTTTTTTAAATAGCCATTTTATATCAATGAGATTTCTTCCATTCGACAACTCTACTAGATCCCAATACTCATTCTTATCCAAAGATTCCATTCTTTCATCCATGGCTCTTCTCCAGAGGTTTCCATCCTATGAATCCATTGGCTCCCTGATAGCTCTAGGATCATCATCAGTAATAGACAAAGAAAAATTTGAACGGAAATAAGATAGAGTATACCTTTCTGGCATCCTTCTTTAGTGAACAGATCTCCTCAATATTGGAGTATGAGGATCTTCTTCTTCTGATTCTTGTTCTTCTGTAGAGTTTGAATCATCATCCTTTAAATGAAACTCTATTTCCTTTGGTTCTTCCCTACTTGGTAGGAATTCCTGTTTAACAACATCCTTCATTTCTCTAAATACCACATATCAGATACACACTACCTCCTTATTTTCTGGGTTCCAAATCTTATAACCTTTGAGACCATCTTTATATCCAATAAAGATACACTTTTCAGGCTTCTTATCTAGCTTACTCATGTTTTCCTTTGGAACATGAACATATGCATCACAACCAAATACCTTGAGATGTGTGAGAGAAGGTTTATTACCAGTCCATACCTCTTATGGAGTCTTTTCATCCAGCGCTGGTCAGGGTGATTTGTTGACCAGGTAACATGGAGTACCCACTTCCTCTGCCCAAAATTATTTCCCTAACCTAGCACAACAGAGCATGCACCTTTCCTTTTCCATCAACGTCTCGTTCATCCTTTCTGCAACTCCATTTTCTTGAGGCGTATATGGAGTATTTTTCTACCTTGCTATACTGCACTTCTTACACAATTCTTCAAATTCATTCCCACATAACTCTTCACCATTATCTATCCTCAACAACATAATTATTTTCTCTGTTTGATTCTCAATAAGAGCCTTAAACTCTGTAAACATGTCAAAGAATTCAAATTTCTTCATGAGAAAATATATCCAAGTATTCCTCAAGAAGTCATCTATAAATGAGACATAGTACATAGATTTTCCCATTGATGGGACCGATACAGGTCCAAAAAAATCATTGTGAACAAGCTGTAAAATTTTGTATGCCCTCATTGCACCAGAAGGGAATCTTACTCGATTATGCTTCCCATATACACAATGTTCACAGAAATCAAAATCTAGAGAGAATTTAGACATACCTTCAACCATACCTTTACCATGTAGTAGTCAAAGACCCTTCTCTTTGATATTCCCTAGTCTTTGATGCCACAACATAACCTTTTATCCAAATACTGTAGGAGTTATTTCTTCTTCATCTCTAATATCGGGAACAATGGAAATATTACACCCATCACTAATAGTTATTCCTTGTAGCTTATACAGAGTTCCAAACTCAACTCCTTTCAACAACACCATTCTCCTCGAACCATCCTGCAGGTTTCCTTTTCAAATATTGTTGTTACCCTTGCATCATCCATTTTTTTTACTTAAATCAAATTTTTGGCCAAACATAGGATGTGAAGAACACCAGGAAGTGTTGCAATACTTCCATCTATGAGCCTCAACTTGAATTTTTCTCTTCTTATGATTTTTGTTGTCGAATCATCACCTAAGAAAACATTACCTCCATAATACCTTTCATATTCATAGAACCACTCCATGTGGAGAGTCATATGAAAGGATGCACCTAAGCCAACCGACCGTGCCTCATGATATGCATGTGTGATTGAAGAAGCCAAGTAAAAATCCCCTCCTTCTTCCTTGGAGTTATTTTCTTCTGTAGAAGCAGATTCTTCAGATCCCTTCTTTTTCTGAAATTTGGATCTACATTGCTTCTTGTAGTGCCCTTCTTTTCCACATATCCAACATACCTTTACAAACTTTCTGAGAGATTTAGATCTACCCTTAGACTTAGATATCCCACTTGAGAACATAGATCTATTTATTTCCTAGGACCATCCTCTTGTAAATAATGAACCTGTGCTCTGTCTTTCCATATTATTTCAACTCATTTCCTCTAACAACAAGAATGAGATCACTTCATAAAACTTTAAGGAAGTTCTATTACTACCTATGGCCACAACTAGACTATCCCACGCGTCTGGTAAAGAACACAGTGAATTGATACACTTATATTCATATGAAATTTTAATCTCAACAAATACTAACTAACTTACCATAGTATTGAAAGCGTTCAAATTCTCTTCCACCAAGTCTCCATCTCTCATTGTCAAATTATATAGATTCTTTCTCAGGAATAGTTTATTTACTAAGGACTTAGACTGATACAAATTCCCCAATGTATCCCATAAATCATTTCCTGTATCTTCCTCTGACACATTCAGTAATACTGAATCTAAGAGACACAATTGGATTGTGCTCTTCGCCTTCTGATCCAATGTTTTCCACTCATCTATTGAAGTTCTTGTAGCTGCAGTACCTGGATCTACTACCATCCACATATATTGTTTTACCAACAAATCTTCCATCTTGAGATTCCACATCTCAAAACGTTTCCCATTAAACATCTTGATCTCCATTTTTGAATTGCTTTCCATTTCTTTTCACCTGAAACATCAATACCACAAATCTCCCACTGTAACAAGGCTTATCACAGTCCCAAGCCAAACCCTTGATCACAAAGGTGTCCACCTGAAGCCAACAAAGATCTGATACTAAATGTAGATTTTAACCTTGTACAATATTTACTGCAAACATATTTTCAGTAAAATAAGAAGAAATATATAATGACAAATATAAACATTACACATAGATTTTTCCCCTGGAAACCCAAATTGGGAAAACCATTTTATTCTATATTCATTCATAGCGATACATTGTTTACAATACAATATAGATATAAGATCTAGAGACATCCAAATCCCTAACCCAATGATATGGATTAGTCAACCAACCTAATTCCTTAACCGAAAATAGAAAACCATTGGCAAAACCCATGTTCCATAAAACTGCCTAACATTGCAAATGAAAATTGAGGCAACATGAAAACAGAGGAAAAAATGTGACATGTTTCCCGAGGAAAAAAAAAATCTCAGGGGTGCTTCCCCTGAACCCCCATGTGGGGGGATTTCTCCCCCCTGCACATCTGTCAAAATGCAAACAATACAACTCGTGCAAAGAATATAACACATAACCAACACTCTATTCATGAATTATAAGGATATTGTCATCATTAGGAGAATTGGAGATTGGTATCTCATGGAACAAGACACCTACATAAGAGTTTTTGGCACTATAAATCCCCATCATCTACTTCCCCAGTTCATGTGGAACAAATTAGTTCTCTAAGAAATAGAATATCAAATTATAACTGGTGCAGTAGGGGGGATATTGTACCAGGGTAAGGAATCAATATGGCCACCACTAATTCTATATGTAGGCACTTACTTCTTTGAAAACACCAAGAAATATCAAGAAGAGGTAACACTCTAATGTCTTACAATTTTGAAGAAGAACGGTTTCGAAGGAATGACCCCAAGAATGTCTTAAAAGACCACTTCAACAAAGTAGGGCTCCTCTGAGAATACACAAAACGATATTTTGGATGAAGATGAACTGCATCGAAATGAATGAACCTATGATGATGTTATATTCTAGAGACGAGGTCAACCCATAGGGAGGATCACAGATTTGTAAAGTGTGAGAGAAGAAGCCCAAAATAAGACAAGAGAAGAAGCAAAATGAAGATTATCTCCCATTTCTGTCTTTGTGCATTCATTATCAATAGAAGAAGAAGAAACACTAAAAGATAAGAAAAGAAGAGATAAAGAGAAGGTCTACACAAAAAATAATGATGATACTAAAAAGAAGAGAAAGATCAAAGAAGAAAAGGATAAAGCCAAATTTGAAGTAGAATTCTTAGCTGAAGAAGAATCAAAGGATGTTGCACAAAGAGAATCCAAATAGAAAGAAACAATAGAAAAAGTAGCATTGCAAACAAGAGAAGAAGTGGAAAAGGAAACCAAATAAGAAGTTGTTATGATAGTTAAAGAAGAGAGGAATAACTAATATGTTGAGACGAGGAACGATGGATCCCAACCAATGGAGATTGACATCCCATAGGTATAAACAATAGGAACCAGAAAAGATACATCGTTCAACATTTTATTTCTAGCTCTTTGGGATACATTTCAACCAAGTTAAGTTCCTAGTTTAAGAAGCGTCACTTACAACAAGTCCAACAAGATCGTGTAGGATCAAGTAAAGAAGGCACTGACAACTCAAGGAAAGTTGATCTTAGTCCTTATGTGATCCGAAATCGGATTCAGAAGGCTGTCAGGGCATGAAAAATGCTAAAAAATGAAGGTGCTTGAAATATGACGAAACCAACACCATTGCATCCATCTCGTCTTCCTGATTCCGGTGGTATAATTTTTATGTCAAACGGAGTCCGTATGAAGAAGATATCGCATTCTGTCCGCCAAGCCAAACAGGCAAAATTTTGGATGCTGACTGTACCTGTCCGTATAGTCAGTACATGACACGTGTCATTCCGTACAGGAAACATGGCAGGTCGATACGCTGACATGTGGTAGTTTCCGTACAGGACACGTGGCGGCTCCAGGGAGTGCCACATGTCAGGCAGATTTGGCACTTTCGGCGCGCAGTTGGACCAA
This sequence comes from Picea engelmannii, assembly GCA_009831015.1. Lineage (NCBI taxonomy): Eukaryota > Viridiplantae > Streptophyta > Pinopsida > Pinales > Pinaceae > Picea > Picea engelmannii. The sequence continues at coordinate 464,525 of ML776656.1, read as the reverse complement.
TCTCGAAGTGACACATGTCACCACTGGAAGGGTGACACATGGCAGGGTGACGTCAACAACTGACGTGGAAGGTTGACATGGAAAGTGACCGAGCATATGGCAAGTGATGTGGCAAGGTATGGAAGATGACATGGCAAGGATGACGTGGCATACGAAAATGACGTGGCTCAGATGACGTGGACCAATCAGAAGCCGACACGTGTCAAGGTTTGATTGGTGGTTATGGTGCCACATGGCCCAATCACGGGCTGCCATGTGGCACCCCAAGTTTATCCAATGAGGGCTATGTCAAAAAAAATTTGGGCCTGGGGGATTCGAACCCCAGACCTCCCCACTGGCAACGACTTAACATAATCCGTCCAACCATTACGCCTTGATTTATTCCTTGTAATATGAATGTTTAACATTATATTTAAATTCAGTTGTTGGTATGGTTTTATGCCGCGACTGGGCCCGGCCTAGCCCAGCCCTTGGTTGCGCGTGTTCATTATATGACCAGGGGTGTAGGTATGAAGTCGCGCGCGCGTTTTTAAAATGGTTAGAGCGGTTGGCGTTTGGCCCTTTTGACATAGTATGTGGTCACATGGCCTGATAGGACCACGCCAAGAGGGGCGCGCACTCGAGATCGTGGGATTAGCCCATTATAAAACTATATTATAGTTTTCAAAGTGGGTTATTTAACCACTTTTGATTTATTAAATGTAATTAAACCAATTTTTAATGTAATTGGGACTTATTGGGCTTTTTTAGAGCCTAATTTTTTTTGAGGAAGTTGGGGATAAGCAACCAACTTTCCCACTATTTAACCAAGGCCATTTTGAGGCCAAGGTAGATCCATTTGGTGAGATTTTGGACAGATTTTGGATGGTTTTGGAGTGCAGAGATGCTGAGGCAAAGCCAGGTCTAAGCCAGTTTGAGGCAGGGAAGCTGTTGAGGAGGAGATGTTGTCGGATGATTTCTGAGAGCTCAGGACATCCGTTTCAGGTGCCATAAGTTGTGCAAGATTCTAGAGATCTGGGTGAACATGACCGGATCAGTCTGGAAGCCATTCGGCATTGTAAAGATGTACTAATAATCTTTCGAACAGAAATAAAGAAGCCTCCCTCACAGAGAAAAGTCCCGAAAACGTAGGCAAAGTTGTGCCGAACTTCGTTATCAAACTTGTGCATTATGGTTTGTTGTTTTTCATTTCTTTTCAGATCTGAAAATATGTTAATGGTTGTATGATTCATTTTCTTTTCTTCGTTATTTCACTAAGTTTCCCAATGGTTAATAAATGCATGCAAATAAAAACTCAACCATAAGTCATTTCAAAAAATCCTGACGGATCAAGTGGTATCAGAGCTAGTTGACGTTTGGATTTGAGTTTTTCATGTTAGCCAGGGAAGAGCACATCTCAAGGAGGAAAATGGCATCTACAGGAGGACTTTCTCAAGACGAGAAGAAGTTCAGAGATTCGGTGTTTTCCATGGTCGAGATGGTGAAGGTGTTGTATGAAGACTACTTGGAACGAAAGAGCACGGTTCAAGAGAAAGCTTCAAAGAACAACAAAGGAAAAGAAGCATTGAAGGAAGTGACTTCTACATTTGTTTCAGACAACATATCTAAGGTATGCAGTGAAGGTTTCTCAACAAATTTTCCTCATTCTCATCAAGTTGGTTTTGGTGAATTCGAAAAACACACAAAAGGTGTAGGTTTAAGAATATTAACCAAGATGGGTTATGAAAAAGGAAAGGGCTTTGGACGTCGAGGTCAAGGCATTGTAAATCCTATTGAGGTTGAGGAAAGGCCTCGATACTTAGGATTGGGATATGAAAGAGGGGACCTTGGAGAGTCTTCCAATATGGGTTCCAAATCTTCAGAAGCAAGTGATGCTTCAAATGGCCAACTTAAGACATTGCAGGAACACTTCACAAAAGGAAATGGCGCACCACTTCAGGACTATGGTAGTGAATGCAAGTCATCTCCAAAGAAAAGTGAAGATCAGCATGGAAGGTATAATGGTCATGTTTTTACTAATTCTCCTTTTGATTATAACAAGCATAATCAAGTAAACCGAAACTTGTGGAAACTTTATCCATGTCCTTATTGTCATTCACCTAAGCATTGTATTGCCAAGTCTTGGAAGAGACAAACTTTGTACAGGAAACCTATGTCATCCAACAAGGAAACATGACGTAAAGGCTCAAGTCCACAATGAAAGAAGGAGAAGGTTAAGCAAGTCTGGATGCCAAAGACTCGTTGCACGTTTTGTAACAAGAGTGGTCATCAAGAGGCTAGTTGTTGGAAGCTTAATCCAGAGCTTCATCCAAAGAAGGGCAAGAGGATTTTGCATGCACCCACGAAGGAGGATGGATTACTAGCGAAGCAAGAAGAACACTGAGAAGGAAAGAAAGTAGTCACTTGGTTCTGCCAGAAGTGGATGTCTCAACTTCATTGTGTTTTGTTTCCCCCGATGTAATCATCTTTTAGAGACAAAGCGCAAGCCGGGTGGCCTATTCCGAGCTTGTCGAGTGGTCAGTAACCTTTTGGGGACCAAAAGGTCTTATTGTTGGGAGGTGTGATCTGAAATCGGATTCAGAAGGCTGTCAGGGCATGAAAAATGCTCAAAAATGAAGGTTCTCTAAATCCGACGAAACCAACACCATTGCGTCTGTCTCGTCTTCCTGATTCCGGTGGTATAATTTTTATGTCAAACGGAGTCCGTATGAAGAAGATATCGTATTCTGTCTGCCAAGACAAACAGGCAAAATTTTGGATGATGACTGTACCTATCCATATAGTCCGTACAGGACACGTGGCAGGTTCGTACGTTGACACATGGCAGGTTCTATATAGGGCACATGGCAGCTCCAGGGAGTACCACGTGTCAGGCAGATTTGGCGCTTTCGGCGCGTAGTTGGACCAATCTCGAAGTGACACGTGTCACCACTGGAAGGGTGACACGTGGCAGGGTGACGTCATCAGCTGACATGGTAGGTTGACGCGGAAAGTGAATGGGCGTACGGCAAGTGACGTGGAAAGGTACGGAAGTTGACGTTGCAAGGATGACGTGGCGTATGGAAATGACGTGGCTCAGATGACGTGGACCAATCAGAAGCTAACACGTGTCAAGGTTTGATTGGTGGTTATGGTGCCATGTGGCCCAATCACGGGCTACCATGTGGCACCCTGGATTTAGCCAATGAGGGCTATGTCAAAAAAAAATTGGGCCCGGGGGATTCGAACCCCAGACCTCCCCACCAGCAACGACTTAACATAATCCGTCCAACCATTACGCCTTGATTTATTCCTTGTAATATGAATGTTTAACATTATATTTAAATTTGGCTATTGGTATGGTTTTATGCCGCGACCGGGCCAGGCCTAGCCCAGCCCTTGGTCGCGCGTGTTCATTATATGACCACAGGTGTAGGTATGAAGTCGCGTGCGTGTTTTTTAAAATGGTTAGAGCGGTTGGCGTCTGGCCCTTTTGACATAGTATGTGGTCACATGGCCCGATAGGACCACGCCAAGAGGGGCGCGCGCCCGAGCTCAGGGGCTTAGCCCATTATAAAACTATATTATAGTTTTCAAAGTGGGTTATTTAACCACTTTTGATTTATTAAATGTAATTAAACCAATTTTTAATGTAATTGAGAGTTATTGGGCTTTTTTAGAGCCTAATTGTTTGGAAGGAAGTTGGGGATAAGCAACCAACTTTCCCACTATTTAACCAAGGCCATTTTGAGGCCAAGGTAGAGCCATTTGGTGAGATTTTGGACAGATTTTGGATGGTTTTGGAGAGCATAGATGATGAGGAAAAGCCAGGTCTAAGCCAGTTTGAGGCAGGGAAGCTGTTGAGGAGGAGATGTTGTCGGACGATTTCTGAGAGCTCAGGAGATCCGTTTTAGGTGCCGTAAGTTGTGCAAGATTCTAGAGATCTGGGCAAACATGACCAGATCAGTCTAGAAGCCATTTGACATTGTAAATATGTACTAATAATCTTTCGAACATAAATAAAGAAGCCTCCCTCACAGAGAAAAGGCCCGGAGACGTAGGCAAAGTTGTGCCGAACTCCGTTATCAAACTTGTGCATTATGGTTTGTTGTTTTTCATTGCTTTTCAGATATGAAAATATGTTAATGGATGTGTGATTCATTTTCTTTTCTTTGTTCTTTCACTAAGTTTCCCAATGGTTAATAAATGCATGCAAATAAAAACTCAACCATAAGTCATTTCGAAAAATCCTGACGGATCATTATGCAAGTTCCCATAATAGGAGATGTCTAAGAAAATCCAATAGCCACCTCTATATTTGGCACTACGTTAATGAATGATAATGAGGAAAATATTAGAATAGTATGCCAGCAGAACCAAGAAAGAGAAGAAATAATTAGGGAATTGGAAGATAAATCTAGAAAATGAAGGTAGATGAAATTAGTGTCCAGAGCTTCAGTGAGAGCGCCAAGAAAGAGAATAAAGAGGTGGAATAATCCATCATAGATATGTATCCACATATACATCTCTTCCAACAAGTGACCACCATTTTCATAGATCATCATGGTAAAGTACATAAAAATATCACACAATTTAACATGATCTAGGAAAGAATCAGCTATCGACCTATGGATAATGGAGAATTTGGATGCACCAGCTGAGATTTATATCCCCTATATAATGGAAAGGAAAACATACATCCACTCATTATATCACTTTAAATATGATGGAAAAATATTTGATAGGGAAGATATCAAATCATTCCAAATATGCTCGAGACTACACAAGGACTCTCAAGAATTAATTAAACGATGTTGAATTCCTCCATTGTAATAACTTGGGAAGAACTTGGTCATGGAAGAGAACATTAATCATTGAAGAATAGTCATCAAATCAACCACCAAAGTGACCATAGACCTAGTAGAGTATCATATTGTACAACCTACCAGAGTCCACACCATTATCCAAGAATTCATGGCTACTCTGTCTAAATATATACAAGTCATCGATGACAACATAACTATACATGTTGTAGCTCTAGAAGAATTATTGTACCGAAGGATGATTTTATTGTATGACCAACTAGAGGTGTGGATAGTTCACCTCAAGGAGAGGAATCCTAAATCAGACAAAATATAAATCAGAAATTTATATTCCCTATATTCTATTTTTTATTTTTCTCAGCCAACCCCTATTTTGTCCTTATTGTGTACACTTGTCATTGAGAAAAAGGGAAATGAATAGTCTGTAACAACTTCTTCAAGAGGAATGCAGAGAGTCACCTAGCTATTGCAAATAATTGTATAAAATAAAGAATATTCCCATTTTGAAAGGGTTCTTCAGGCATTGTATAGACTCAAGAACTAATTCAAGGACATATACTCTGTTAATGAATATTGAGAAGTCCACAATGCTAGTTTTGAAGAAAAGAGAATTTGTGTGTGAATTTGTGTTTGTTTTGAACTAATTCAAGTGTGATGTATGTTGTTCACATGGAATGTAATAGAAAGAAAATTGTTATAAAATGATCTTATCCACTCAATGTCATTCTACATTTTACATTATTCCTTCATATATCTTTAAGTCTTGATCTTGTTGAATTGATAATGTATGCATAAATATAATTCAGATTTTTTTGGTTATATGTATGTATGAACATGCTTTTTACCTCACACCTTCATTCCAACTACTTGCATGGAGGTTTTATGTGGATTTTGGTTTCATTTACAGCTCACCCAATTGCATTAGTATTCTATTATCTAGGATACGGTAGGATAGATTTTCAATATATTAGATTTCTTTGAATACATAGTCTTCATCTACATATTTGCATTGCATACCCATCCATCATCCACCTTCATTGGTAGACCGACCCGACACTAATAAAACATTAAACCAACAATGGTATTCGATCCAAGTTACAGATGGGTCTCCTAAACCAAACAATGCATAGTCTATTTGGGATTGTGTACTCAGAAGTACCCTTTACTATTGCAAGGAAACATTTGCCCCATCAATAGAATTGGTGCTAGAAGGAAGGCCAAATTTTATGGCTTACATATATGACTTTCATAATGGAAATTATTCTTTAGAAAACAAAATTGGTCCCACTATGTTCCCTGTTATGAATTATGAACAAGAATTTACCTACGACGAGAAGAATACAAATTTAGAAAGTACCACAGGAAACCTTGAAACTGATTCAAAGACCTGGTTTCGAGTACTAGAAGAATATTTCTATGAAACATATCATATTATACGTTCTTACACAAAGTTACTTGGTAGGATGCCAATAGATTTTGAGCTTCCAAGAAGGAAGGAAACCTACGTGAAAAGACCTAATACCCATCCCAATATCTATGTTGATTACATAGACAACCTTATTGAAACTATGTTACAAGAAGTCCCAACACCCTTCAGTCAAGTTTCTTACACTCTCGTAAAACCCAAAGGTAACCTTGAAGGTGAATACCTAAAAATAAATATAGAACATATCATGGGTGAACCTAGAGACCAAAGGATAGTAATATCATGATGGATCTCCCAAGGTCCATTAAATTCAGTGGGGCCCTTACATGAAATGCCTCGAAAATCAAAAAAGATCCTTCCAAAATTTGATTGATACAAATTCGGTTCACCAGAAGAGCACATAAACAACTTTTTTTAGCCACTCATCTGATTAATATCTAGCATGAAGATGTGGTCTATAGGTATTTCCTTACACCTTTTCAGGAATAACATCTACATGGTATTTCAACTTGCCACCCAGTTCTATATCAAGTTGGGACGATTTCGAGAGGGTTTTTATTATAAAATTTGGGGAAAGGAAAACAAAAACATCTTTGTATAACAAATTAGGATCCATTAAAATGGATAAAAGGGAAAAATTAAAAGATATAAACTAGATATTTCTCAATGTCCTAACTAATTTCATTATTGATACAACCCCCGCTCAATCCTTATCCATTGAATAGTACATGACAACCCTTGTTCCTTCTATATGCATGTTTTTCAAATGAGTTAATAACAATGCTTTGGCCCTTACTTTTGATGAAATTGGCACCATGTAAAGGAAACTATATTCTTATGATCATTACCCACACTCTAAGGAAATTGAGTCGGATGGGAAGAAACCTTTATTTCTAAAAAAACCACCTGAAAACAAACCCAAATATATTGAAAATGTGGTCAAGTTAGTTAAGAAATTATCAAATGAAGTTGTTGATATCAAGAATTATGTTGGCGAAGGATCATCAAAACCTCAAAATTTTCACCCATTTTTAAGAAATAAGACAATCCACCAAGACCACCCGAACCCTCTCAAATGGCCTTAAATTTAGTTAGATTCAACAATGATAACTTCTACTCTTATCACTAAAAGAATCATCCAGAATGAACTTGCCCATAGTGGGTTAACTCCATGAACCTAGTTATTAATCAATTGTTGGATCAACATAGATTAAATGATGAACAACTCACAAAGGATCAAACTGATACCATTGAGGAGGTTCCCCCATGATTTGGTATGCCTTTTGGGGACTATTTTCCAGACTTAGATGATGAAAAAATAGAAGAAATATTTGTGGAAGATACATCAATAGCTGAGGCTACTCAACAAAATTAAGATTTACATATAAAAGGTATATCTCTTATCATCCCCTCTTCCAAATAAAAAAAATATCCCTCTCAGGAATATTACTCCTCCCCCTTCTACTCCAAAACCAGATGTCCCAACTCAAGGGAAAATAAGTGGAAAATCGTATAAGTCTATTACAACCAACACAAACAAACCAAGGAAATCTAATTTATCAAGGAACAACACCAAACTTAACACTAAAGTAAACAAAAACAAAACATGTGAGCCAAAATCAATCCAAACAATGAACACCATGAACCTGCATGCTCTAGACTATAACATTATAGACTACATGAAAAATACAAAATCCAACATCTCTATGTTTGATATCTCTCATTACCACAAGAACGTGACCTACTGCATTACTCTTTTAACCCCAATAATACTCAGAAAAAGACCATTGCTACTACTAACAACATCTTTCCAAATGATGAGTCAAAGGAGGTACACAACATGGACATCACGACAGCTATAAATGCAACAAGCATAGTCACATAATCAAAGTCTCATGTTCCACCTTTTCTACTCACTTATGAAATTTTAAATTTCAATGTGCATAATTGTTTGGAAGATTTAGGTGCATCCTATAACATCATGCCTTTTTTAGTATGTCAAAAGATTAATCTTGTCCCACAAATGACTAAAACGAGGATAATATAGTTGGATAGAATGGATGTTAAAGTAAAATGATAACTTAAATATGTATTGATTAGGCTTTCATCCAACCCTAGTGTGAATCAAACTATAGATATCGTTGTTATTGACATACCAAAAAGTTATGGTTTGTTTTTTAGCAGGGGTTTGTCGGCCAAACTTCAAGGTTATTTTTCCACCGATTGATCACACCTATGGATTCCTTATAAAGGAAAATATAATAATATTTTGGTAAATAGTGAAGCTGACCTGAAACACATTGTAACAAAATTGGAAGGTAAGAATGAACCTATAATTTTTCCACATTCTATTTTGGGTAGCTATTTCTTTGAGACTAACCATGGTTGTTATGAAGCGTACAAATATGAATTACAACCAAATTTACAATCTAGAATCCTTCCACAAACACATAATAGTCCTTATGACACACTAAATAACTTAGGTTTTATTTCAATTAAAAAAAAATAACTTTTTAACATATGGTCCATGTTCTTTGATGGATTTAAGACACAAGGAGTGAAGACAGGATGTGTGTTGATCGATCTGAAACAATGTAATACACTCATATCTTGTTCCCTAGAATTCGAATGCACTGATAAATATGAAAAATATGAAGCCTTACTCCAAGGCATGAAAAAATCCATTGATCTCAAGGTGAAGTACCTTAAAGTCCTTGGTGATTGAAAAATAATCGTTCGACAGGTAACAAATATTGTTCATTATTTGTCACCGCATCTAAAATCATATAAAAAAGAGGTATGGAATCTGATCTACTATATTTATGCATTCAACATCACTTATATACCTTGTAATCAAAATATTGATGCAAACATATTGTCCAATGCAACATCTAGGTTCATACCTCCCAATGACAGTTTTTTTGTGTTGAAATAATTTCCAGGCCTTCAATACTAGACAACATCATAAAGTGGAAAGTATTTAATAATGATAGTCAAATTATCAACTTTCTTACAAGTTCAGAAACTTTCCAAGATGCAGTGATCGATGATGAGGCCCACCATCATGATCTACAAACTTATTAGGATGAGGTAGTCAAATTAAAAGAAAAATGCATTTGAAGGAACATTCTAACTCTTGAGAAACTCTTTGATTTGCAATCCAGATTCAAGAAACCTCCTAATCTGAAAACCAATAGTTCAGCCATGATGCATTTCCAAGTCAATCTAGGGACCTCTAAATAGTCCAAATACATCAACCTTGATACTTGTTGTTCAGAGGAAGAAAATCACACATTCACAGAGTTGTTCATAAGGTATCAAGATGTATTTAATTGGAATTATGATGATATTAAGACCTTTCAAACCTGGATAATACAACATGTGATCCCCATTAAATAGGGTTTCAATCCATTCAAGCAAAAGATGAGAAAAGTAAATCTAACTATCAAACCTCTTATCCATAAGGAGCTTAAGAAATTGTTAGATGCCCGAATCATTTTCAAAGTTTGACATTCAACTTTGGTATATAACATGATTCACATTAGAAAGAAGTTGAGAGAAATCAGAAAATGTATATATTTCTGGAACTTGAACCGAGCTTCCAACAAGCATAACTATCTAGTTCACCCCATGGAACAAATATTGCAACTCATATCTAGCTTTGAGTTGATTTATTTATTCGACAGATTTCTTGGACTAAGTGGGGGACATATCCATATAGAATAATTCCCTTTAGTTTAGTGAAAATAGGAACTACATTTCAAAGGGAAATGGATATCTCTTTCAAAGGGTTAATGGATCAAAGCTTCATGGTCTATCTCAATGATGTCAGTATTTATTTGAAGAAAAGGGAATATCACCCAAGACATCTGAAACAAATATTTGAATGGTGTATAAAGTATGGGATTTGATTGAATCCAAAAAAGAATTTTTTTCTTGTTTCATAAGGAATACTACTAGGGCATGTGATTTCCAAAGATGGAATATCGATGGCCCCGGAAAGAAAAAAATTCATTTTACAAATCCCTGCACCGCATAGTAAGAAATCAATGTAATACTTTTTCGACAAAATCAAATTTGTGAGAAGATTCGTTCTTGAATTTTTTGAAATTGATAAACCACTTCAACGAATGATTAGGAAATATGTTCAGTTCAAATGGACACCAGTGCAGAAGGAATAATTCAAAATCATCAAATTCATTATAGTTGTTGCCCCATACCTATGAAGTTTGGATTTCACCAAGGATTTCTTACTATACACCTTTGTGTATAACCATTCTCTTACAATATTTCTCACATAGAAGTATGATAAAGGAGAAAAATATCACATCACATTCATGAGAACTCGACTACAAGGTGCTATGCTAAACTATCCACTGGTGGACAAGTAATATTGTTTTTTCCATAAAGAGACCAAACAATTTAGAACTTAAAGTTTTAAGAATCACACAAAGGTTATTGTCCCTCATCGACGGGTCAGATCTATTTCAATACAAAGAGAGTTGGGAGAGAGACGAGGTAATTGGATGATGACCCTACAATAATATGACCTATATTTTAAACCATCAAACATCATTAAAGGTCAGGGCCTTTGTAAGCTAGTGACATATGATACTGATGATGAATATCAAGAAGAGGATTGATGGAAAAATGAACCAACGATGTATACACAATAGGATCCTTACATCGAAACTCTTGAAGGATCATGTTATAATGATCTAAATTATTACCTTCAACACAACACAACTCCAAAAGGAAAAGAGTGTTGAAACTGAAGTCTCTACCATATCAGTTGGTACATGGTGTTCTTTTTCAAAAGAACAATGGAGTACTAATTATGTGCCTCAAAAATCAATATGTTGATAATGTCCTTAAATATATGCATGATGGACCAACAAGATTCCATTTCTCAGGAGACACAACAATTTACAAGATATTGATAGCTAGATACTACTAGCCTATCTTGTTCAAATATTCCCATGAATTTTCATGAAGCTGCAAAGCATGCCATAAATACATAGGAAAAGAGTATAAAGTTATTTTCATTCCCCAACCTGTTTTTTTTAAGAGCCTTTCGAACAATGGAGGTTGGACATCATTGGTGAGATTAATCCCTATTCCTCCAATAAAAATAGGTATATCCTAACCACTACTGATTATTTTACATGATGGACTGAAGTAATACCTCTGATCAAGGTGAATGAGGGAGTAGTGATTAATTTCCTTGAACAATACATTATCACAAGGTTTGGGGTACTTAAATCTCTCGTATTTGATAATGCAACTCATTTTTCATTATTGAATTTATCTCAGTTTTCTTTAGAAAATTGAATTACTTTTAAGTACTCATTCAACTACTATCCTAAAGGTAATGGTTTGGTTGAATCCAAAAAAAGTAACCTAATTTGTATCCTCAATTGAACTGTAGTTGATCGTGAGAGAAATTGGCAAAATGCTCTACAAAATTCCATCTGGGATGATTGTGTCACTCCTAAGGCCTCTACAGGGAATTCTCTATATTTACTTGTCTATGAGAAAAAAATTATTTTACCATCGAACATCTACCTTCCTTCCCTACAACTCACCCAACAGTCTCGAGGGAGAGAATCTCCCGTCATCCAACCATGTAACAATACCTTGTTGAACCTATAAGAAAATTGTGCCAAGGTTGAAAGCAAATTTGAAAACCATCAACATAACATTAAACATTGGATTGATAAGAAATATGATGGTGAGAAAGAGTTCCAAGTTGGGCATTTAGTCCTTAAATAGGATAATCCACATGAATATAAAAGGAAGCATTGATAATTCCAACAATTATGGCTTGGGACCTACATTATCAAAGAGAAGACTGACCAAGGTACTTATCGGTTACAAAATATTCAAGGGGAAGCTAACCTCCTTCCCATTAATGGCTATATTTCCAATCACTACATTAGCTATCTTTCGATGAAGCTCCTCCCTTATATATAAATAAAAGTTTGATTTTTTTTTTTCTTCTTCTCATCTTCTACTTTATTTTCTCTTTATTTTTCAACATTTTCTAGTTTGTTCGATTTTCAGATTTTTTTTTCTTCTTAAAAAACTGCAACCCAAGGTTTGTCAAATATTTGATAGCTTATTCCTAGAGATTCTTCTAAATCATATCACATTTGGTGCCAATATCCTAATAAATCTATGACTTTTCTTCTAGACACATCCCATCTTAATCATATATCGTTGTTATGCATCACCCCAAGTCAGATCCAATAGTGAAACACATGTCATCAATATACAATAATCAAACATTTAATATGATGAAGAAAGGAACCAAGGAACCTAGCTAAGAATAGATAAGTATATTGTGTGGACTAAAATGAAATGGTTTTGGAAGATATGATTGTAGTATTCTAAAGCCCGTTACTTAGGGAGTTCACTCATCTATAATCAAATTAGCAAATCTAACTATAACAGGTGTCAACCCTAGTGCCTTTAAAGGAAAATTGGAATTCCCCCATCGACTTCTCTCTAAGAATAAGAGAATTGTTTTAAAATATAATACTTTAGGAAAGGAATTATAGATCACATGGGACATGCAAGTATCCTCGTCGGGGCTATGGATGCTCGCTGGCAGCAGAGTAAGTATTTTTACACCAGGGTGACTCCGTCGGGGCTATGGATGCTCATTGACAATGGAGAAACAATAGATAAATGAATTACAACTTGCATTCTGAGCATTAATGATGTTTGTTTTCCCTATAATACTCCTTATTCCTCCCCCTAGATCATTTATTATATGAATAAGAAATCAATATAATATAATATGGTCGGATGCATGGTCCTAACCTCCCCTTTGTATCACCCAAACATTGTCTCATCATAATCTGAGCTATGGGACATATTTTTTATCTCTTGGGTTGTACATTATCACACACTTTCCCCTTGAAATATGTGCATGGATACCATTTTAAAAAGACTCGAGGCTTCACCCAATGTGTTTCCATTTGTTGTGCTAGGAACTACGACTCTCCACTTTCTTCCAATCTATTTTCAAATTTCTCTCAATAAAATGGGACCCCTTGTATTTTTCAAAGTTGAAAATATCCTCTAATGGTTTCTTCATCTCACTCCAAAGCTTATTCATCAAGCTTCCTTTTTCAACCAAGTCGTTGTTTTCAATTTGGAACACTTATGAAATTTCAAGCTAAGTTTTATTGTTTTGGGGCAAGGTAATTGAAACTCCCTCGATTCTCATCAAAGGATTTCAAATTAAATCTTGCAATGACTATACGAGGATTTTCCTCCAACTCCACCAATATCTAAAGGGCCCCCGAAATCCCTCAAGTTAATGACAACTCCTCTAATGTAGCAAAGGATTTAGTACTAACTCTTCCTATACATCGGAGGAGTTTTTATCATCCACTTTGATGATCTACGACATTTTCAATGGAAATTACTCCAATACACATTGGAGGACTGACCACAAAGTCCTCTTATGTGCATCAGAGGAATTACCTCCAACTTCATTGATTTAAACCAATCTTCCTTCATTTATTTTCACAACCACCTAACCTATAAATACTCATTTTCCCCCTCCATTCTTTTTACTTCATTTGAGTTCCAAGGAGAGAAGGATAGTTCCCAATAAAGAGTGCACAAATACCTAACCTACTCATCCTCAAATTATCGTGACCCTCCACATTTCCCCAAGCTCTAGGGAAGCCCTCAATGCCTGGTCCTGCAATTTTATAGGGTTAGGGTTTTCTTTTCTATTTATTTTCCTTCCTATTAAAAGAGAAAATAGGTCTCTCACATACCCCTATCGACGATCATTTTCTACTAATCGAAGGTATTACCTCTGCGGTCCATAGTATCACCTTGATCCCATATTGAAATATAACGAGTTAATACAAAAATACCTCATGTGATCGATTTGGCCATAGAATTTTCACAGATGCAAATGGAGAACCCCTAGACTCAGTTAGGAGACAAGCTCTCCAATTTGTCTCCTTTAGTTTCCAATGATACAGTAGCTACTTGATCCCGAAGGAAGATTGAATTTTCCCCCCTCGGTTCTGGCCCCTTTTAAGACTTAACTATTTTCAGAAATTTCTCGTGGTGGATAGATGTTAAGGTCCTAACCCGCACATGGGTAGATTAATGTATTCGGATGTAATAAAGGTCAATATTAATAAGACCCTTCAATAAAAGAGAATTAGGCGGATGTAAGAAGACCTAATAGAAGCTTCCGCTTCTAGAAGGATCTTCCTCTAGATGCTTCTTTTTAG